>JAFIRS010002169.1:0-245250 GCA_018342105.1 Gonioctena quinquepunctata
GACTGAAAATGTTGAAACATCACACGGTCAGAAAGTAACAACGTCAGAACATAACAGGATCAGAATCGGAAAACGTCGGGAACGCATTTCATCAGAATTAACAACAGCAGAAAGAACTTCATCAGAATGAGTTTGTATCACAACGACATCATCAGAAACTAACATTGTCAGAATCGGACATTATCAGAACGTACTTTTATCAGAACTGAACTTTATCAGAAATATCAATCAGAACGACATCATCAAAAGAACATTGTCAGAACCGGACATAATCAGAACGATACATTATCAGAACCGCACAATGTCAGAAGAGTACATTATCAGAAACGGACAATATCAGAATCAATCCGCATTGTCATTTGGAATTCAAACGACAAACATTAGTTACACTACTTCGTCATAGATGGTGTTATTTCTTCAATAAATCAGAAAATGATTCATTATAACTGTGGTACAGGGAATTCATTTGACAAATCACATGATATTTCGCAAATAATTTAATATTTTGAAAAATGTGTTGGATTCAAAATTCAATCACTACTGGACATTTATACCATGACATCTACTGTTGGATTACAGATAAATCAACGGTGGGTGGCACACAAAAATATTTTGAACTTTATATGTAGAAAGTTGAGAATTTTTCTTATTTTCTTATTCACTTTGATTGGCCTTTCATACACGTGGTTTCACAATGATTTTTCCACACCATTTCTGATTTATTGAAGAGGTAACACCATCTGTGACAAAGTAGCGTAACTGATATTTGTCATTTGAATTCCTGCTTTCGGACGATTACTGATTCTGATATTGTGCGGTTCTGATGATATACGGTTCTGATAATACACGATTATGATAATGTGCGCTTTTGATAATGTCCGCTTCTGACTCTGTTCATTTTTTATGATGTCCGGTTCTAACAAAAGTACGTTCTGACAAAGTTATACTCCGCTATTGTTAGATTCTGATGATGTTATGTTTTGTCATTGTATGTTTCTGATGATTTCCGATTCTGATGCAATTTCATTCTGATGGAATTCTTTCTGATATTGTTAATTCTGATCAAATACGTTTCTGATGTTTTCCGATTCTGACTGTTATGTTTTGACGTTGTTATTTCTTAGCTTTCTGATAGTTTTATATTCTGATCATTTCAAAAATGTTAAGCTCGTTAAAATATCCTTCACCAGATGAGTCGGCCAAATTTCTAGTTGTGGAAAGTGTGCTCATCGGCGTCAGTTATAAGCTCTGATCGCAGAATTGGGCCGACGTTAAATAAAAATTCAAAAATAATTGAAACTACCCGATACTCACCATCTTCATATTGAGGTCATCCTAGATGGAAACTATCCCGAGCATATATGTAATGATAGTAAATATATATATATATATTTTAATATGAATATGGTGTTCATAAAATCAGATGTGGATTATTAAATTTTTATAAAAATATTTATATTCAATATTCTACTGAGGATGTTTCCCTTTTCAACGCTAGTAACTATTATGTAGAAATTGTGTCCTTCAAGTTATTTGGAAATTTGGTTATAGCGGAAACAAGGACAATAAAATTGGTTCAAATTAAAAAACATGCCGACGTTTCGACGTTTATGACGTTTTCTTCAGGGCCAACAATACATATGGATTTACAATACATAATAAAATTCATTATAAAGATAACCATAATATGACACACAACAATGAATAAACCAGATTCACGAACAGTAATGTGTTAAAAACAATATAATATTGTATAACAATAATAAACTATGCTTTATAAATGAAGCAAATAGAGATCCACCTTTTATCCGTTATTCAGACATATATTATTCATCTGGTGTTGAGTATCATTACTAATATCATTGTTGTTGCTGTTCACTGTAGGGTACCTGTCTGGTAAACTGAATTCAAATCGATCGTTATTGTTGAAATGAAAAAAAACGAGGTAGAAAGAACTTTGGAGATGAATAAAAGAAAAAACAAAAAAACTACCTTCATCTATTCATTAGTGAGGTGCTGGAGGACTGAAATCGAAATGCATATTTAGTACGGTTTGTTTTGACTCATTTTATATTTGTTGATGATGTGGTTGTAGCATACACTCAAAATTTTTGTGTCAGTTCTCATGTTCATAGTATCACTGAGGAATATAAATCATTTCGCTAATGTTTCTTTTATACAGATTCTTTTCTCTATCAATAATATGGGCTTCATCAAAATTAAACTCGTGTCTTTCAGTAAAGTGATGTAATGCCAACGCTGTCTTGTTGGGTTTATCTTTGTGTTTTTCCTTGCAGTCATAATTGTGTTGTTGTATGCATGTTTTCAGGTGTTGTTTTGTCAACACTTGTTACCGAAGAATTGAATATCAATAACCACACAATACTGTTTCAAGATAACTGGAAATTTCTAGCTACAATTATTGACAGCAACCTCAGATGGGAAGAATGTATCAATACGATCTGCTCCAAATTGAATAAACACTATTTCGCGATAAAAAATCTAACGAATTGTCTTGGAGATGAAATAATTTGTGTTTACTATGCATTGGTTTATTCAACTATCAGCTATAACATTATAGCTTACGGCTTGGTGACCGATAGTGCTCGAGTCTTCCTCGCCCAGAAAAGGATAATTCGCCTGATCTTCCACTTGGATTATCAACAATCCTGCAGAAATATCTTTAAGGAAAAAAAAACTCCTGACTTTCACTAGTATTTATCTTTATAAACTTTTAACTCACACCTACATTCATAGAAACAGTCTCACGAAAAAATCAAATTTTCATAGCTACCAAACTCGCAAACCTACCTACCTACACAAACTACAAAAAATCCCCAAAATATGCAGGCGCAAATTTCTTCAATTTATTGCCCAATGAACTAAAAAACCAATCGAATTTGTTCAGATTCAAAAACAAAACTAAGTCTTTTCTACTCCAAAATGCATTTTATGATATAAAAGAATTCACGATGTGTTGTCAGCATCCTACAGATTGTTTTAATTCTGCTGGATAGTTTTATATATTTATATTTTTTATGAGGACAGATTTTATCTTCGCACTAAGTATAATTTGAGTGTTTAATTTGACTTGTCAATCCAATGTAAATTGGTGTCTGATTAATAAACTTCTATTCTATTCTATTCCATTCCAATATAACACTTTTCGCAGTTGATATAATCTATTCTATAAACCAGATTAGAGATAAAGGTTGGAGTTTGTTTACAGTTTGTTTAAATTTTGATTTGATTGATTGGATAGAGGGCCAATTTTAAGGGGTGTGAGTCCCCGGACAACACTGAATTTTTTCAGATTAACCTTTTATATATGGAAACCTATAAAATGTAGGGCAAGTGTCATTAGAAATAATTTTGTGGTGTGCTGGAGGTTGGTTGTATTCATTAATGATTTCATTCACTAGGTATTTGGGACAGTTGATGTCTTTTAATAGTTGTTTCACTTTAAGTTCATTATCTTTTTGGAAAGATATTAGAGTCAAGGCAGGAGTACATCATCGCGAACGCTGTCGCCCTCTTTTTGCTAATCTTAAAATTATGCCACTTCCTACTCTATTTTTATATTCATCCTTAATTTAAATTCATAAAAACAAAACCAAATACAATGTGCAATCAAAAATTCACTCTTACTCCACTCGCAATGCAAATTATCTCATGACACCTAGATGCAGGCTCCTGATGTCACATGAGAATGAATCTGCAACTTTATAACAAATTACCTCCAAAGATTCAGTGTCTTAACCTATATTAGTTTAAAAACAGAATCAAAGCTTTCTTACTAATAAAATGTTTTTATTCGATCAAGGAGTATCTTGATCTGAGCATTACTGAACTCGAACTCTTGTGATAGACTCTCCCCTAGTCTATCCTTATATCTTATATTGTACTCCATTCTTAGTGTAAATTATTTACTTTATACATGTTATACACTCATATGTTATACATTGTACTATTTTGACGACCCACTATTTCTATGTTTATTAGTTTGGAAATAAATATATATCTATCTATCTATCACCACAAAATTATTTCTAATCACATTTGCCTTACACTTCATAGGTTTCCATATATTAAAGTTTATCTGAAATAATTCAGTGTTGTCTGAGAACCCACAACCCCTCTCAAATAAAATTAGCCTTTTATCCAATCAATCAAATCAAAAGTGAATTTACGAAACTGAAAGACGTAACTCCAACCTTTGACTTATCTTATATGGTTTATATAATAAATTGTATCAACTGCGAGAAGTGTTATATTGGAATGACAAAATAACACCTGAATACTCGCATACAACAACACAATTATGACTGTAAGGAAAAACACAATCCTCAACAAATATAAAATGAGTCAAAACAAACTGTACTAAATATGCATTTCGATTTCAGTCATCCAGCACCTTACTAATGAATAGATGAAGATTGTTGTTTGTTTTTCTGTTTTTTCTACCTCGTTGTTTTTTATTTCGACCCAAACGATCGATTTGAATTTCGTTTACCAGACAGGTACCCTACAGTGAACAGCAACAACTCAACAATGATACTCAACACCAGATGAATAATATATATCTGAATAATGGAAAAAAGGTCTCTATTTGTTTTTTTATAAAGATAGTTTATTATTGTTCTACTGAATTATATTGTTTTAAACACATTACTGTTCGTGAATCTGTTTTATTCATTATTGTATATCATATTATGGTTATCTTTATAGTGAATTTTAATATGTATTCTAAACCCATATGTATTTTTAGCCCTGAAGAAGACGATAAATAAACGTCGAAACGTCGACATTTTTTTCAAATTTGAACCACTTTTATTGTCCTTGTTACCGCTGAACCAAATCTCCATCTAGTAACTATGTTAGAAATCTAGTGGAAAGTAGTAAACTCGTCAAATATTTATTGGCTATTCATCAATATCTCTAGGCCAAATTAGACATTTGACAATGAATCGTTAAATGATGGATTGAATAGATCCACAGGCAAATTCCATCTTTTGTGATTTGTCGGATTCAGGAAGTGGTGTTTTGGTATGATCAACAAGAAAACGTGCCTGAGTCAACATTACCAAGAATAACTCTCCAAACCACACGTCATTCATAAAAATTCCACAAAGATTAATATTTTAATGAAATTCATTCTCACACCTACGATCATCATTCATGATATTGTGACTTTTCGTTGCAATCTACCAGTACCATTCTGAAATAACAGCGTTATTCAATGAACACCATGGAACATTCTTCATATGGAACTGAGATATCGATGTGAAATGGACCTATTTTCGAGTATTTCACACAAAATGAGTTGTTTGCTCTTCGGATTATGTCATAGAGGTGGTCTCGACCCGCTTCACACGCCAAATGGTCACAATGACTGTCAATCATCCAATATGACATACAAAAACGTTGTTACATTCTTGTTATGCTTAAGAGATCCAATTTTGGATATTATTGTGATGATTTGTTCATGTAGAAGAAGGTATTCGGTTGTAACAGCTTGTCAACATCTATATACAGGATGTTGTGGGAAAGACAAGATTAATATAACTGAATTAGTGATTTGTTTGAAAATATGAACAAGGTCTTCATGAAATCAGCCATCGATCTAGAAAACCACTTGGGAGGTATTCATGTTGAAAAGCAAAACATTCTCAGTTAAATATTGAATATAATAATTTTTCTGAAAACTGAAAAATCTACGATTAAATTGGGGTTAGTTTTCGTAATATCTAACAGAAAACAATTACTTCCCCGGCTAAAGCAATGGTGGACATTGAAATACATCTGATACATATTGTGAAGGGACATTCCGATCACAATTAGAATGTTTTTCAAAATATAGCACTCACCAGAAATCACTTGTTACATTGATGCAACATTGGCATCGCATTCACTAGGTCTCCAATTCATGTTTGTTGACGAGAATCTATTTCACGCTTTCACGATCACGACCGGAGGAATTTTTTAGAAAAAAAAAACATATTGCAATAATGGAGAATGAAACATTTCTTTCCGAGACACACTTTGAAATCAGTATATTTTGACATTTATAACCTGTCATGGGGTATGAAGATTGATGAAATGTAGAAACATCTGTGACTGAAAGATCACTCACCATCGGTTGGTATAACATCTTCCAAGGTATTCATGTTAAATCTGAATATTAAATGAAAATATTTTTCTGAAAATTGAAAACTCTACGATAAATATGTAATATCTAACAAAAAACAACTACTTGCACGGCTAAAGCTACGTTAGACATT
Source organism: Gonioctena quinquepunctata (assembly GCA_018342105.1). Taxonomy (NCBI): domain Eukaryota; kingdom Metazoa; phylum Arthropoda; class Insecta; order Coleoptera; family Chrysomelidae; genus Gonioctena; species Gonioctena quinquepunctata. The sequence continues at coordinate 6,282 of JAFIRS010002169.1, forward strand.
GAACTGCTCCTGATAACTTCAATTTAAAAAAAAATCACATTCCAACATTCAATGAGAATGAATGTTTCCCTTTCCAACATTAATTAACGAATTATTCCAGTGTCCTTTTCTACCATTGGCTGTACTAGCATTCTTAAAAACATTCGTCCAATATCGATGATATTTAACCAAATCTTCAATGGTTGGTAAGTGTTATTTCGACTTAATTTCAAGAAAAACGTAAAGAATTGATTGAGTAATCAGCTTGTGAACAATTTTTTCGGAATTGGTAATCCAAGTGATATAATGTTACAATTTCCACTACTATTATGCTATCATATTCAATGCCTCTAAAATATATTAAGTAGTATCGTTAACTAATAGAGGCATATTTCATGTTATGATTGATATTTTGCTGATTATTTTTTGACATTTCTAGAAACCAATGGAAACTTTCGATTCAAATAATTCATGTACGTTTTGGCCAATCAAAACATTAGTGGGAATATTCAATCTACAAAATTGCCGTGAGAATAATTTGAGGTATTTTGTTTTTATTGTCTGAGAGAGTATTTTTTCAATTTGACATCTGTCATCAATTCGCACGAACAGTGACAATTGAATCAAAACTGGTTTTCTACATTGTATCATTGTGCGAGAATACCACACGAGAGTCCGATGAAATAGACAATAATTCTCCAGATTTATTTCTCCAGATTTATTTCTCCAACTTTTTGCCATTTGGCAATAGCCACCTGAACCCTTTGGGCTCTCTTGTCTATTGCCTGGAAACAAGTTTTCGAAATTCTGTCGAATTATTTTCACTTTATTCTCACTCTCTTGTGATATTACAACTGACAATACAATCCCCATAAAAAAGTGGCAGATATGTTGAAATTAGGAATACAAAATTTGTAAACGTACTTAATAAATTCAACGAATTTGTTCATTTGTATTTTCTTCATTACTGCGATGGAGTCATCTTTGATTGATCAAATCTATGAATGATTTTGTTATACAGCATTTTGTGGCGTCACTTATTTGGTATAATGTATTTCTGAATATTTATCAATGAGATCCAGAAGTATTTCTACTCTAAGACTGATCCCAAGACCATGAAGAAGAATGAATGATGTTATATAATAATAATAATAATAATAATATCGTCTTTATTATTTTCTTCCTTTTCAACGGTACAGTCATTAGAATAAAAATAAAAATATATAGCATATTTAACTTTGGAAGAAAATTAAAGGCGGAGTTCAATTTCAATAGTGACGAATCACCATGGAAATTGCTCTTCCACTCAACCTCTGCTCTTCCACTCAACCAACCATATCAACCCCAACAACCTCACACCTAAATTTAAATAAGGCATGAAGTTCATTTCATCCATAAGTATGTTACTACTACATTTTTTGATAGTTTGTTGATTTTTTTTTCATTTGTTGATGCAGGAGTGCATAGCTATATCAACAGTTTTTTCCCATTTCCAAAAGTGACTAATATCTGCAAGGCGGTTTCAAATATAAATTGATCCATATTTGATTTGATAAATAGAAATTGACTGTAGTTGTAATTTCTTAAGAAAAAAAGGACAGAAAGTATAGAGATAGTAAACATGAAATTCAGGTTATCAATTCAATTTGATAAGGATAAAATAAAAAAATAATAAATAATTAAAAATTATGTTTGAAATCAGTGTAAGTAAAAAAGTGTAGCAATATATGAGAGAGTACCGATGAGATTCAGGTTACCAGTTGGTTGAAAACTATCTTGGAATTGGATTCGATTGAAGTTAAAAAAAACATATAAATCTATTATTGAAATCAGTACGAGTAATATTGATTAAATTCAATTGAGATTTCTCTTTGAAACTTAATGTTAATAAAAAGTTTTAAACTATTGTGGAATGATGAATTCCACGTATTATCCATTTTTGGCTTTTCAGAAGGTATGTTGAGATATAAATAGATGGAACTATGTAGATTAGTCGTACAGATGTATCCGATCCCACAATGTAATATCATGTTTCACTGGAGAAAATCACCAAATCTACAAAGGACCATAACAACTCGACCCTTGTACCTCCTGAAACAAAAGAAGCAAACGCTCCCGGCTACATACTGACCAATGGACATATCTTAACGACATCTGTTATTCATATGAATATGCTTTTTTGATGCTAATGCGCTGAGTACACCTGTACGTGCGGCCACCAAAATGTCATATTCCTGCTCTACATAATAATAGCCCACAAAGAGACGGCTTAGCCGAGATGCATCTTGTTTTGTACACATGTCGTTTAGATATGCATTCTAATAAGATACAATTGTATGTTTCATGCTGGTGGGCCTGCTTCATTAGATCGCTACTGGTAGTACGTGATGTTTTGTTGGTGATACCATCATTTTGAGAACAGGGTTGTAGTCAGTACTTGTAAGTTCATGAGTAAATTACGTATCGGTAGGTTTCAAGTGACTCAAAAAAAGAAATTTCAGTTTTCGGTCATTATGTCGTAGGTTGCCGACATTGTGAAAAATAAAATGTGAAATTCATTTCAGAAATGCGTTTGAAGATTTGTCATTGAATATCCATTGTGAATTCACTATTAATATGCGTGTTCACCATGTATTCAGTGAATTTATTGAATTTTTCAATCGGCGCGGCGTCATGTAATTTTTGTTATATTTTGTGGAAACTATTGAAATTCCATTTCACACATTGTGGTATATATTTTCGAATAATTTAAGGGTTCATCATTTGTGATGTAGTGAAAATATGGGTAATAATAATAATAATAATAATGATATATCTTCATTTCAGTTAAATAAAAATTGCACATGATACAATATCTCTGTTTGATATCATGCTACAATTATAAATCTGAAAGAAGTCACAGGATACATGTCTAAGTACATACACTCAAGATTACATAAATCATAAGAACAATAAATATTATTGGATAGTACATGATAAAATAAAGTTAAAATAAAGTTAAGTTAGTGGAAAAAAATTCATCAATAGAATAACAAGTTTTATCCATAATGAATCTTTTCGTCATTTTTTTGAATGTGAATACATTTTTGCAAACTTTTATAGTTTCTGGCAGTCTATTATAAAATTTACAACCATTTACCACATAACTATGTTGAAACATAGAATCGCGATGTTGTGGTGGTAATAACAAGTGTTTACTTCTTGTATTATAATCATGTGAACGTTCAGCCATAATACTCTGATTTTTTAAAATGTATACACAGGTTTCTAAAATATATATTCTTGCCACAGTTAAAATATTAAATTTTTTAAATGAATCCCTACATGAGTTCCTAGAGCGTATTTTACTCAAAATCCTCACAGCATATTTCTGCAGAATGAAAACTCTGCTTGCTGAGGCACAATTACCCCAATTCAGATTACCATATTTTGAGTGTGAATGGAAATTAGCATAGTATAGGGTCAGTAGCACCTTTTCACTACAATGATTCGTCATAAACCTTAGCTAGTAACACATTTTTCTCAAGTTAGAGCACAGGTTGTCTATATGTGGAGTCCAGGCCAATTTGTCATCTATAGTTAAACCTAGCAAGCTTACGTCTTTTGACATTTCGACCGAATTGTAAGTGTTTTCAAAAAGAGTACAATTTACATTTTGCCTACGTAAAGTGTATAGCAGTGCATGGGTTTTAGAGGTGTTCAATTTCAGGTTATTCATTTACGACCACTTCAGAACACGTTCATATGTTTTTTCGGCTTTACTTTTCGAAGCAATCAAGTCCCTCTCAACTACCAGGATATTTGTGTCGTCAGCATAACATATTGTGTGTATGCCTGTGCTGTGATTGTTATTTAAATGTCTTATTAAGTCATTCGCAAAGACTATATAAAGAAAGGGACCCAGAATTGATCCTTGTGGGACTCCGTGAAGTATATTCAAAGGACTACTGCACGTTTCGTTGAGTCTCACCACCTGCTTTCGATTAGTCAAATAAGACATGAGTAGTTGTAGTGGAAGACCTCTTACACCATATCTTGATAACTTAGGAACCAACAGCCTATGATCAACACAGTCGAACGCTCGTGAGAAATCGAGAAATAGGCTCATCACATATTCATTGTTGTCCAGATGTCCAATTATTTTGCTATGAAGTTCACATAAAGCAGACTCTGTGCTCTTGTTTCTGGTAAAACCATGCTGAGATGGTGAGAGTAGTTCGAATTTGCTGAAAAAGTTAGTCAACTGATTCTTCATATTCAGTTCAAACAGTTTTGAGATACTTGATAGAATGCTTATCGATCTATAGTTGTTCAGATCTGTGTGGTCACTTTTTTTGTAGATGGGTGATACCCTAGCATATTTCAACTTTTCTGGAAATATCCCTTTTTGAGCTGACAGATTTATTAAGAATACTAATGGCTCATATACATAAAGCGCAGTTTGTTTTAAAAGATTATTGTTCATACCATCCATCCCGCAAGAAGTTGTATTTTTCAGAGAGAATCATTTAGAGTGGGCTTGTTACCCCACTGAAAATGTATAACCAAATGCTATTTTTGATTCAACTCCATTCTCTGGAAGATATTAACGAAATCAAAGACGAAATAATATATATTCTACATACACTGTGTCCCAACTAAAAGTTGTCCCCCCTCATGTCCTAAAACACCGAATATCGTCCAGACCCATCGATTTTTATTCAGAGGGGGAACTCTTCCAGTAAAAACGTCATCATTGTGCTATCAGATCAGAATCTTCAATAGGACTACCACACTTGTGATACATCATTTTGGAGGGAATTCAATCGCAAACACAACGGTGTAATGTAATTGAGAACCGATCAAATGCTGTGGAAGTTCCAATGAAAAATAAAAATAATTTCAAAAACTGAAAGCCGACTACTGAAAAATCACGCTTCAAAAATTATGAAACACAAAAATATTCTCATCTGAAATTTTTATATTCAAACTATTCAATATTTATCGTCTATTAAATAAACAACTTACACGTAATATATTTTAATGTATTTAATACATATTCATTTTGATGTTCAGAGGACACCCGTGGTCATATTTACATATATATATATATATATATATATATATATATATATATATATATATATATATATATATATATATATATATATATATATATATTTGAAATGTGCTAATTGAGCCTTTTCAGTATCAAAATATATTTTTCAGTTCATGACTTTATGTCCTCTAGAGGGCGCCATATTCAATTTAATGTGACGTCAGATAGCCTATAACCAGCGGCGATCAGGACGCTTCCAACGATACCTCATTTATTGTCAAATTATGATGAGTAGTTAAGAAGTTAAGAGGGAACGCCTGCTTTTTGCTTCGCCGTAGTCGGATAATAAGTGTAAATCAAGATACTTCTTTTCCATTACCTGAATTGTTATCATGTTAAAGGTTCGAAATGAAAACCATTCCATGTTTCTGAATAATACATTGTGGGAGATTTCGGGATTTTCTCTAAATTACAGTATTTTCCCTATTTTCACAGAACATGCCTTCAGAATGAAATGACATGCTAGTTACCATGTTCATTCCGGAATAATCCATACAATTCCATATAATTTCACATTCATATTTTATGCACTTTTGATACTCCAGAACAAATATGAACATGTTTGTTTTATTCCTTGTTTCGATTAATTTGGAAATAGCATTGTGTGATAATCAAAATTCTGGGACACTATTTCGTGTACTTGGCTGTGCAGCATTTCTCCAGCAATGTAGACATGTTCATCACAAAAATATTACAGTTTTACTACAATCAGTCGAAGATCACGGATACATAAGCGCGTGCTCAGGTGGCTATTCATACGTGCGGTTTGATCCCAGGTTCCACACATTTTCTCAGATCCACAGACCTATCAGTCTCTCCACGTCGATGAACAAAGTGGCAGAAAGAGTCATTCAGAGAAAGCTGGAAGCCGCATCTGAAGAACTGAACATCATTCGCGATGAACAGTTCGGATTCCGACAAGGACAGTCCACTGAGATGAATGTCCTCTGAAAGGTGCAAATCTGGACAGATGAGCTGTATTTCTGGATGTCTCCAAGGCTTCTGACAGGTTCTGGGCTAGTGACCAAAATGATAGGTTCTGGATGTTTTTCCCACTGGTAAAGCTGATAGACTCAACGGGAAGAAGCCTTTTTTAATTTAAACTCCTATACATTTACAATCTGCCCTCGGGCACTAAGCAAATACTCTATCTTGGCTTGAGTAAATAATTACGGGTCCAGAATCCAGCGCTAGTTTGAATTGAATTGAAACTCTGAAGTTAGGTTTAACATATTGGATTTAAGATTACACAGATGTATTTTGTTTCCGTTTCCACGAGCAGTCTCAACTGGAAAGCGATACTCTATGTCTACAGTTTTATAGCCAATGAATATATTTTTTTTTTGTATGAATACAGAATTAACTTTCGGGGTGAGTAGACTCAAAAGTGTATAGTGTGTGGGTAAAGTGTTCCTAAATAAGTTTTTTTGGAAGTGATGTGGAAAAACAAACCATCCGCTCCTTGTTCTGTTTTTCTGTTCTCTTGTAGTTGGTTATCTCATGTTGCACTACCATACTTTTCGTGTACCTTCCTTCTTTCATTAGTGAATTCGGTATTTATGTAACAAAAATAAATTTTATATTCAATGTATCCTTGAAGAAGACGTGATTCCTCGCCAAAACGTTAGCAATAAAACTGTAAACACAGAGTAGTACTTTTCAACTGTCCGACTGTTCGTGGAAACTGTAACAACATGAAGAACTTCTGGACGTGAAAACGCAACATACAAAGATCTATATTATGTTGATTATTCCCAGGGGATCACATTTATTCAGGCAACTAGTGTCATAACTATTGTCCCCCAGGTTAACCGCTACTATATTTACATGTTTGACAAGTCGAAAAAGTATTTTTCACTCCCGTACCTTGCCTTTAGTAACACGTTCGTAACGTTCAAATCATTTTGTAGAGTTTAAATATAAAAACGGCGCATTTGCGATTATCGTTGAAGCCTTGCATAGTTTTAATATCTGATCGTGATGCAGATCCCCACAGTTGGATTTTCAACCCCACACGGTCTCAAGTATCACTTTGCATATACTGATGATGTGGATCTAGTGGCCAGATCCAAGAATGCGGTGTTTCAACCTGTAGAAGATTGAGATCGACCCCAACAAAAGCCAAGCGATACTCTTCACCAGAGGAAGGAGTACCCCTCTGGACACGTCATCACGAACGGACAACAGCCCAGTACCTAGGAGTCACCATAGACAAGAAACTCACCTTCAGGCAATACGTGGAAAGATGGAATGACATGGCGAAGGCAGCCAGGCATAATTCTAATCCCCTAATTGGATTCATATTGAATATGGTTCTCCTGCAGATGTTTCAACCTGTTTACCAAATTTTATCTGCGGCATGCGGTCAATGTGTGGAAACATACAGAATTAGGATACAGCAGTTCACGATACGTTCCGAACAGACAAATCTACCAATCCGCACATCAACCACATCGACATTCATCTCAGACAACACATGGAAAAACGAAAAGCCACATAAAACCACATTCAGAACATACACCCAGACCTGAACCTAGGTCCGAGAAAGGGACATATCCCCCAAACTAATCAACCAGGATAGCAAATCGTAGAAAACGCAGTGATTGAGGAAGGAACGCCCACATAATCAGTCATTACTTAACACTAAACACACACCCATCAGGTACAGGGAACACCATGCTGACGCACCAGGGAAAACACACATCATACGACAAAAAATGAAGGACGTGCCGGTTCACAGAACCCCTCTGAAGCGGGTGAGGGTGGCGGAATACGGAAACGAACTCTCATTATCAAAAAAATGTGGATGGCAGCTTGTATCCGTGGGATCTCAACCCGAAGGGGGGCATGGTGTGTGATCTCAAGAGATCCAATTACCAAACTAATCGTCGTAATATCTTACATGTGCGTAATTTACAAGAATATCAGAAAAAACATTGTTTTCCGAAGAAACATTTTCTGTATCAAAAGAAATTCATTAAGTATTCAGGATGACAAATATACTTTCATTAAGCTGTTTCTACACGGGACGAAGTAACGGCGATAACTTCAGAAAATTTGCAGATCCTAGGCACGAGGGCCCAATGGTGGAAGGGTTATTGCGCAGAATGGCCCGTTCACCTTGCTTAGAGGGATGGCAAATCAGTAGGACTGGCAGATCGATTTTCGAATCAAAGCAGCTGATAAATCAAATCACATTAGAGTACTGGGTTTAATCAGGATGTTTTTTAAGTGAAACTTTGGTGAACTAATTATATCTTCATTGCATGAGTGTGTTTGTTGGTATAACCTCAGTCAAAACTTATTAATGTGTTCAATTGTGAGAATTGCGAAATAGTTTCAAAACATGAACTGAATTCGATTTTTGGAAACATAGGTTCAAATCCTGAAGGAAATTATGAACTTCCATGTATGTCAAGAAGAAAATTTAGCTATGGTTAGGTTTTTTCAAGTGGGACGAAGACGGCCCCCTTCCACTGCGACCTCCTCAGATCATAATTAAATTAGAGTTCACCTTAAAGTCCCGCGCTTCTGACAAAGTCGATGATGACGATCGGTCAAACCTTTTTCAGGTATTCGTTCTCTAGCTGCCCGTAATTTATACTGTAGAATCTTGTTCGTTCCAAACCCTTGCATCTGCACAAGATGTGCTGTACTATTTCCTCCTCGTCTTAGCAAAAGCGACCATCTGCACTCTCCGCAGGTCCGATTTTTTTGAGATACTTTCGCAGTCTACAGTGACCTGTCAGTAGTCTTGTTATAATCCTCAGGTTTTTCCTATTCAGTTCTCACAGTGCTGCTGTATCTCATCAAGTATCAAGTATCTTCGAATGGAGTTATCCCATTGTTTCATTCCAGGACTCGCGTTTTTTCCGCTCGATCCAGGCTGAAAACACTTCTGAGGTTATGCTTTCTGACATTCCGAAGAATGGGTCTGATTCCATGAACTTCTTCATAGTGCCTTTTTGTCAAGAGGTCTGCTGACTCATTTCCTCCAAATCCTCCATGTCCAGGGACCCATAGCAGAGTTAATCTGTTGTCCCTGCCCATGCTTTGAAGGGCTTCCACACAGTTCCATACTAATTTGGGTTATATTCGATTTGATGCCAGAGTTCTGGCCACAACTCTGTTTTCTGTTTTGGAGCCGACTGTGTACCATTGTAGATTGGCCCCTGTGAGTTCTCTTTCTTTCGTCTCCCCTGTATCTCTTTCCGGGAGGAGAATCTCATAAGGTCTATCAAAGTTGTACAGAGGGATCATTGCTGAAATCGGAAGGTATTTTATCTCGTTCTCGATGTTTTTTCCCCATCACTCTTTGACTTCGACAGGTTTCTGTATACACTGAATCCTTCTCTAAGCAAATATGCAAAGGAGGGATGTTGAAGCGGACTTCAACTACTGCTGTCGGGGTGGTGGACATTGCCCCTGTTATGATCAGACACGCTTGCCTGTGGAGTTTGTTTGAGCTCTTTTTGAGCACTTTTTTGTGCCCTTTTGCTCCACCAGACGAGCGCTCCGCAGTAGATGACCATGGGTCTTACCACTGTGAGGTGTGGCTAGTATAGTTGTTTGGGTTTCATTCTCCACAGGGCTTGCCTTGCTCTGTTGGAAACTTCTTCTGGATGAGCATTCCACGTGAAACTAGCTTTTCTCTTATAGTGAATGGTTCTATCACTGTCTTGCTAGGGTTGGCAGAAAGTTCTTCTTTTTCACGCCACCCAGTGAAAGTCCTATGAGCTCCTTGGAGTATGTCCGATATCACCTTTCCAAACTTACCTCCAATCGTTATAGCTGAGCTTGAACCTCGATTCCCTCCGCCATTAGAAATCTGATTGGATCGTCTATGAGAATTGCCCACCGAGTTGATCAAAGGGGTGATGGAACGCCTTTCTGTGGACAGCTCCCCACCGCCCTAGCCACGATTTCCTCGTGGTATAGGGAACTCGAGATTATTATGTATCTCAACATTGTCTTGATCCAGTGAAGAACAGTTTCCGATACCCCTTTGTTGATTGCAGCTCTGTGTAGGGATATTGGTAGTGCGTTGTTGAATACTCCTTCAATGTCGAGAGAGTCTACCACTGCGATTTCTCGGCATCTCAGACAGTCGTTCAGTTTCCCGACAACGTTGACTAATGCAGTTCCTGTTGTTTTTTCTGCCTGGTGAGCATACTGGAGGGTGCGGAGAAGGTTTTCCTCCAGCACCTCTTCTCGTATGTGCCTATCCAGGATCTCCTATGTGGCTGTCAGCAAAAATGATGTCAAGCTGATTGGGCGAAGGGACTTGGGAATATTTTTGTTGTGTCCAACTTTACGTTTATACACAACCCGTATCGACGACCAGCTAGAGGGTAGACTGCATCTTGATAGTTTAATGAGTATGGGCGTAAGTAGTGCAGTGGTACAGGAAATATTAGCTTACATATGGAACATGTTAATATGTTGCGGATACCAGGGAAAATATTGTAAAAACCAGCCTGGAGACGATAAGATCGAGACGTTACTATGGAGAAACGAAATGTAATTCGGCCGGGTTTCAATTCAAGTGATGATAGGGGAGATAGTCATTCCAAATTTGGATAGATGATTTTTTTATATCTGACGAGCATGTGAGATAATCTGTTGGTGGAGAAAGTCTCACTCAGGAGGATATATTCCGATGAAATTTATATTATTTTTTGCAAAGTCACAGCAGTACCCAATATAAGTACAGTATTCTAAAATAAGACAGTTTTTGGGCAAGGCACCAACCTAGGAATACCACGGAAGGGATGGTAGGTCAGTACTTTCCTAGTTTTGCTGACATATAGGCCTCTGAACCGGGAAATTTATGATGTGGGAGATCAAGCAGTTGGTTTAATTCGTGGCTAATACGGCAAGATTACTGGTTTACGGCCCTGTACCTTGTCAGTTCTGAAACATTTCCCATCGATTGTGTTCAGTGCGTTATAAGAATCAGATGTGATTGTATGAAAGGTTACTTGGGGGTGTGAATGTTTGTAGGCTACCATGGTGCTGCTTGTTGAAGGTTGTTTCATTATGCATTCTAATTTTTTCTATGATAGAAAACACAAGTATTTTATGTGGGACACATATATTACATTTCGGAAGAGTGAAACTCTGTACGAGTTATTTATTTGTAGAAAATCAAATTCACCCATGGAAGAAATATATAGATTAAAGTAATAACAGTTCTCGATATATCATTTGAATGACCAGGTTCTGCAATATAAACTATAAAATTTTGCCTGCTGGGCCTGCTGGGCCTGTTGAAATTGAATCACCATATAATCTTACATTTCGAAGTATAATTATAATTTCAGCAAAAATGTGTTGATAGATACATGGAAAAAAGTTTACAATATCTCATTGGAAAGGCAAGCTTTTGGATGGTAAACGAAACAAATATTTGTCTGGTAGGTGTCTCTAATGGAATAGAATCACCACCTAGATAAAACAAATCGTAAGATCAAGACTACTCCTGATTCATAGGATATTCGAAACGTATTTTCAGTATATGTCATCCAATATATGGACATTTACGGACTAAGCAACAAACTCTTGAAAGTCATATGTGAAGGTATCTCTCACCCTCTTGCAATTATTATAAACGAATGTTTTGAACTTGGGGACTTCCCCACAAAATTAAAATTCGCTAAGGTGATACCGATATTTAAAAATAAGGGGGACGAAAATATTCTTGACAATCACAGACCAATATCAATAATTCCTATTCTCTCCAAACCTATAGAAATAGCCTACAAAAAATAGATTAGTCTCATACCTGGATAAAAATTACTTCTTATCCCCTTCTACAATTTGGTTTCAGGGAAAAAATTATCCACCAACCATGCAATAATAGAACTAGTCACTACCATTGTAGAAGCCTTCGAAGGTGAAATAGTAACAACTACCTTCTGCGATCTTTCGAAGGCTTTTGACTGTGTCAACCATAACACCCCTCATAGGTAGCTTGAACCTATGGTATCAGGGTCTTACCATTTCACAGAGGTTACTTAAGTGACAGATCACAACTGGTGGAACACAACGGTGTTGATCTTCAACACAAAACATACTGGCAGGAGTCCCTCAGGGGCTCAATCATTGGACCTTTACTTTTCATTTTATATGTGAATGATTTCTCAAGCAATATCAACTATGCAAAATCCATCTTTTACGCTGATGACACCACTGTCTTTCCTCCCACCAAGATCCATTAAACTCAGAAACTATAAACCAAAATATAAGCGAAGAAATAATACCCTGGTTACATCAAACCAACTAAGTCTAAATCTAAGCAAAACAGTCACCTAGATTTCACCCTTTAGGGATTTCAATGGGGATATAGAAAACATAAAATTCCTTGGACTTTTTCTTGACACAAAATTAACGTGGAAACACCATATCCAAACTCTATCAAAAAAACTTGTAGTATAACTTTTTTTTGAGAAAACTCTCACAAAACAGCTTCCACAGAAATTTGCAGAGTGGCCTATATGGGACTATTTCTAGAGCCAAATTTCTTATGGTATACTTAATGTGAAACATACAGACTGGAAAAACATTTTTTGCACAAAAAAGGCTATCGGCAATATAAATACTCCCTACAGATCAATGTAGACATCTTTAAAAAACCTAAACATTAACTCTCCCAGCCTTATTTGCTATCACTGCCTATATTAATTAAATCTAATGAAACAATTTGAAAAACAAATACCTCATTCACATGACACAAGAAATAAAAATAATTTGATAATTCCCAACATTCCCTCACAAAAGCTTTATTAACATCTCTATTAAACTCTTCAATAAACTCTCAACGCATATTAGGGACCTTCAAACATCAAAATTCAAATTAAAAATAAAGAGAATCCTTCTAGCACTTAACATCTACACCATCGAAGAATTCATAGAAGCAGATCTCTCCTCAGTACTAAGATTTTAACTGAATTGTCTTTCCTTTTTTTATTTTTTTTTATTTTTTAATATGTCTTTATACTTGAAATGTGTGAATGTACTTTTTTATACTCACTACATATACTTTTTATATATATAAGCAAACAAGAAACAAAATTTTTAAGACGATGCTAAAACATCTTTTGTTATCTTGACATGATTTTTGGGTAACCTTCCACAGTCTGAAAATGAAAATATAATCAGGAAAATCTATACAAGTGTGATTTTCCTGATTATATTTTTTAAAAGAACAAAATATAAAAATTTTCCTCCACAAAACCATTCATTAATATCTTTTTTTTATTTTGCAAAAAAGTATTCAAATATGATTTGTGTTCAGGTAGTTAATTGCGGAAACCTAATTTACTCATTCCCACCCGTGAACCAGGAAGAACCAAACTTCCTCGAACCTCAGATCAACTCCGTTCATAATAATGACATTAAATAATATTTGAGATCCTCCAGATTAATCCATATTTATGATATGTAAATGAAGCTATAAATCCAATAAGTACAATTTTATGTACATAAATGTTGGTACCTATGTGTGCTTGGCTCCTTCTGCTATATTATATTATAATTTATAGGAAGATTTAAACAGTATATAAAATTTATGGTTACAGAAACTTTTTGTCTGCTGGAAATTTGTCAGAGATTGAAATATTCCAGATTCATTCATAACAAATGCGTTGGAAATGGAGTAGAGTTTGGGTTAAAGTGGAATATGACCCAAATTGGTTGAAAGTCGTGGAGAAATTAGGTTTCTTGATGTATTTTAGGTTTGATAATCTTCGATAACCCAGAAATTAGGAGAGATGTCCAGAAAAGTGGAATAATAAGTAATTATTTTTCCTTCAGTAAGAAAAATATTGGATTCGCCGATCAAAAAATATACAAATGAAAAACAAATCAATCCCAACTAATATTGTAGAAGAAATATACCAAAGGAAAAATGTAATCCAGAAACCTGATGAGTTCTCGTGAAAAATTTTCAAATGAGACATATGTAGACATACTCCATTTTTACAAGCTTTTATTTAACTTGCTTCGTTCGTATGTCATTCTTTCCGGTTCAAAATTTGTAATCCATTTTTGGAGCACTTGCCGACATCCGATTGAGCTGAAATTTGGCAGGTGTCATAATTCCGGTGACAATGCATTATGAAATTTTTGTAAGAGGAAAATATAAAATGGCGGCAACAAGATGACGGACGATTATGGTACGATTCGATTCAAAATTGGTATTTGGGGGTTTTCGGGGACGGAGATTATGATTTTTTTATCAAAATTCATGAATTCAAAATGGCGGTGGAGTTCTGAGATTATGGTCCGATCTATTCAAAAAGTGTATGTGGGGGTTTTCGGAGTCGGAGATTATGCATTTTTTGCCAAAATTTATAAAATTGAAATGGCGGCTCATGGAATTTTAGTGAGAGAAAAAAACAAAATGGCGCTCCAAAATAGCGGGCGACATTTAGTTTTATGGTCCGATTCGATTCAAAATTGGTATGTGGGGGTTTTTAGGGTCGAAGATTATGAATCTTTTATTCAAAATTCGTAAAATCAAAATGACGGCTCTAAGATGGCCGATGATCTCTGTGTTTGTGGTCCGATTTTATTGGGATGTGGAGATCGGAGATTATGAATTTTTTATCAAAATTCCCAAATTCAAGATGGCGGACGAGTTTTGTAATCACGGTCCGATTCGATTCAAAATTGGTATGTCGGGGTTTTTGGCGTGTGAGATTATGAATTCAGTCGAAGATTATCGATTTTCAGTTGAAATCCATAAACGGCAACTCCAAGACGGCGGATGAGTTAATCTTTGGATGGTCTCCTCATTGAAGGATTAGATAGCTCAGAACTGAGAGGAAAAAAAGGCCTCATAATAACGATGCTTCAACAAAAATGTAGAGATTAAGGCGTACTTGAGTACTAAGAAGCACAAAATGAAATAATTGATTAATCCTTCTTAAAGACAAGGTTTTATTCAAATGCACTAAGAAGTAAAAAATAATTGCTTTGGATGTGTGACGTAGGTTATTATGAGTCATAGATTCAAAAGCGATATTTGTATTCGAACTGAAAACCTTGCTCGACAAGCTTTTGAAACTATAACTCACGGAATAACCTACGTCACACATCCAAAGCAATTATTACTTACTTTTCAGTTCATTTGAATAGAAGCTTGTATTTAAGAAAGTTTTTTATCAATTATGTCAATAAAAATAAATTTGGAGAGTCTCATGATTTTTTTTATAAAAAACACGAAATTTCATTCTTTAGGACTTCAATCGTCGTTCGGATTTCCTATGGACAGTTATCTGAGCAAGCATCCAGATCCGCTTAAATTTTTCCTACGAGCGATCAATTGTTTAACCCATATACGATCTTTTCGACTATCTTTCAATCTTTTTATCAGCTCTACTATTGTATTTTTTAACAAATTTGTTGCAACTATATGGCAGGCCTTACGTAAATGTTCGTTCGACATTATCACGGCTACACTAACCACATACTGACACTTTTGCACAAAATAGTCAAGGACGTGTAAACCTTAACTGTCACGCCAGTTCTACCTACAAGCTTATTGGCGCCAGCAAATTCATGCATGTACAAACGGGCCTATACCTTCTTAACTATATTCAAAAGACAAATTCAGAATTTGACAAATCGCCAAGTTATTCGACAAGTTACTGTCTAAATCAAAATTTTATTTTTGAAGGAAGTAGTTTATTACAGCAAATTATTTTTGTCTGAATTATGTTGTGAAACATAATAACCGGCAACCGTAGTTTCGACACCAAAATTAATTTCAGGTAATATTTCTCAATTATATATTATATGAATAATTTCCATCAGTCTGATGACTCTATTTTCATGTATTATGACAGTTCAGGTATTATAAATTCCATGCCATATGACAGTTTTAACCACCCCAGATGGAAGTGATAAACAATATAATTCATCAATTCCCCGAGAATTTTATTCACACCTCTGTTTAGGGCCATAAGACACGTCAATCCGTAATTAATTGTGAAATAAACGACCCATATCATTATACAATGAAAACAGATAGAATGGTGATAAAGACTCATCACATTTCGATAACTGTTTCACTGAACCCAATTCACTGAAAATAATATGGAAAATATTATATTCTCAAAATTTTCAGCAGTGGACTATTGGAAGTGTAGAAAAAATTTATCTTATAGAAAGTTGATAGACCATTATTAGAAATATTTCGTTCTCGGTGCAATGATTTCATATACAATTGTTTTTGGCCAAAGCTTCTTCCCTCAAAAATAAAAAATAATGATATATAGTCCTAATCCAATCAATGGAGACTGAAAATGGCCTCTACCCTACAAAAAATGGAATTGGAATTGTTTTGATTTATCTTATTTGATTCCAGACCCCGATGAAAAGTCCAAGTTTTCGACCTGGACGGAGTCTTTCAAAATGAAGGAGATTTAATTCCCTAGATCTCTTGTAGAAACTCTTTTTTTGTAAGTCTGATGTGCAGAGAGTTACAACTACAAAACCGTGAACATTCTTTCAAAAAATCGTCCAAATTAATCTTTTCACGGTGTAACGCGTTTTTCTAGGGTCGGAAATTCTACCGCTTAAACGGTGCCCAAAAGTGTACGTTACTTATGACACCACATACATACAGAAAATATGTTCCTATCTCAACTTCAAATCTCGGGCGCAAGATTTTATAATGGTTTACTCCACTCATTAGGGTAGTAACAGATGAAGATACGGTATGTCAAGGGGTCTGGGATTTTGAAACTTCTTGTACTTTTCAAAAGACCAGGCTCCAATTACAATATGTGATACTGGACATTGCATTCATGTCCACAGAGAGATAGGCAGACAGAGCTCTCTTCACACTTGCAGAAATACAGAGCCTTTACACCACTTTTGAAACTTGACTCATGACTCATATGCCTGAAACGGGTAGGTGCTTTCCAGGGACGTGTGGGGGCGTGGACAGTCGTGACCACGATCTCTGCATGGTACCTGGTGGGTGACGCCGGGGGTAGTAACGGCGAGCTGAATACAAAACATAAATACTTCGATTTACTACAAAATAAGCACACATCCAAAACAACTTACACAAATGAACAACTCAAAATACTCAAACAAAATATCACAAAAACAAACTTCAAATTAAACTACTACAAAACTTACTCAAACCCACTCAAATATCACAAACAATATTCAAATACTGACAACTCACATATACTTTAAACACTGCTCAAACATCAATTACAAACCCCTTAACCAGGTTTTATAGATAACCTTTTTCTGGAAATAACTACCAAACAAAACACACAAAACAAAACACTCACAAAGCAAACACATCAAACTTTGACATAACAAAATTGTAGGAGGTCAAACAAACTCACACTAAGATAACATGACAGAAACTTAAAACATAGAGAATAGCGCTGTGATCTGCTGGGAGGGGCAACCTCCCGCGCTTGTTCGTGGGAAACAGCCCGTCCTTGAGTCGGCTCAGCTCTCTCCGGACTGTGGGCGACGCAAGAAACCCACACTCTGTATATTTGTTTATATTATATGTATATATTGTGAATAGTAGTAGTAAGTTTTTAGCATGAAATGTATCACAGAATTTATAAAATAAATATTTTTGGATTGGATTGGTAGGTGCTTTCCACAGTTTCAGGAACAATATATAACCCTGCAATTTTGGGTTAACGGATATCGATATATTTGGAATCTTTAAAACGAGATTTGCTAT
This sequence comes from Gonioctena quinquepunctata, assembly GCA_018342105.1. Classification (NCBI taxonomy): domain Eukaryota; kingdom Metazoa; phylum Arthropoda; class Insecta; order Coleoptera; family Chrysomelidae; genus Gonioctena; species Gonioctena quinquepunctata. The sequence continues at coordinate 24,086 of JAFIRS010002169.1, forward strand.
AATTAACCTTTCCTTTCGAATTAAACCCTTCTTACTCTCAAACATATACTTTCCACGTTCCACTCGGTTATTCCCTGAGCTTTACGTTCGAACTAACCCCAACTTTGATATTTCACGCCGCTCCTTCTTCTAGGTCCATCTGGTAATAATTCAATTTTTCTAATAAATTTATATTCCCCGACAATTGTTTCCGTTCGGCGATTTCCCTGAACTCAACCAACTATTCAATTTTTCTTCGTTTCAACAACTGGGCTTGGATACAGACTACGAGGCATTAAAGTTTTTTCTATAAAAATTGAAATATAATTCACTTATTGGAGCAAAAAAAAACGGATATTTACAAAATACCCTTTGAGAATCGGAGAATGAATAATATTCAGAAAAATCCGGATATCGGGGATATTTCATCTTGTAACTCGAAATCTTAGCTCTGCAAGTATTGATTGATATGATTTGTTTTATATATCGCGGACGTTGTTCGAATTTAGTTATTCCCTAAATTCTACAACCGGTGAAATTTTTTTATTATACAGTAATGCTTATTCTGTGCGAACTAACTCAAGTTTACAATTACAATGACGTTATATTGCGCAATAGTATTTTTAGGTCGGTGGTTTCCCTGAACTCATGCCACTGAACAAACTAAAAGAAATGTACAATTCGAAATGATGTAATCTTCCGCGTCAGTTGTTTTCATTCGGCGTTTTCCCTTAACTCAAACAACTGATAACATAATGAAGCAATCACCAGAGCGACCAATTTCCAGACAACTTGTGGATGATTCCACACTATAAAACACCTGCAGTTCAAATGCTAATATTTTTCAAGGGTACATGGATATTCGTTTTGGAGAAAAATGATAACACATCACTTAACTTGGCAATCGAAATAAATCGAAAAGAATTTACTTTAAACATCACAAAATTACTAGGGGTAGTACAATACATGAACTCAATTTGAAAGAATAAATAAACTCAATTTTATGAAAAAAAAAAAAAAAAAAACCGGAAAAGATTCTCACTTTACTAACTTAGCCAACTAAAATACTTCGTGAGGATTTATTTTGAACAAAATAAAATAAAATCAAATACATATATATACATATATATATATATATATTATTATGTATTGATGAATTTGGAAATATATATATTGTATTTGTATATTGAAATTGCTAATTATTTTTGGTTATTCTTTGAGCCAAATTAATATGATATAGATAGATATTTTTGCCCTGTATAATAATTTGTATGTGGTAATAATAATTGCCAACGAACGTCACTGTTCTCTCGTCACGTAGCTGACAATTGTTATTCCTTTTCTCACCACAGCTAGCACAGTTGGTACGCCCTTATCTCAAGATGGCCGGTTCAAAGCAATTTAGCCACTACTTGATATGTCAAACTCAAGTTATTCAATGGTCGTAGGTATGTTTGTTGATCATTGTGGAAGAACAAACAACAAAATATCAAAAAACAATTATCTCCTTTATTCAGGAAGACTTAAAATACCTGGCCTACGAGAAATAACTTATATTAGTGGGAATATACAAATATTCACGGATAATCATAAAATTGGAATCATGGATAGATAAACAGAACCTCACTTTTTCCGTGAGAGTGACGTTTTCTGTTATTGTTCAAAATAAGGTGAAATAAAGTTCTTCAGATGTGAAATATGTTATTGGTGAAATAGTTCAGGACCGAAAATGCACTATTAAAGTTTTATACCTGTTGGAGATGTTGGTGTTTCAAGATATGCCCTGAAACTGGATACCTTGTCACTACAAGGCGCTATCAGGAACTCCAATACCATAAACCCAGTAACCATACAGATGTGGAAATCAGCTTTGGAGACGTGGAAATGATATATAATTAAGGTAATACTGGTTTTGCTCTTCAAATGTTGGAATTCTTTCAATTTTTGTTCTCTCAAAATGTTGCGTCATTCCCTTCTAATTTTATTTTCAATCTCCTCGTTGGCTTTGTTTGTTGTTGCCTCGATACAAGTTTACCTTCCTGTTTTCCCATTTGAATTTTTGAAATCGCGCACTAAATTGTCACATTTCACTGTTTAGGTTTATCTTACTCAATTTATATATCCAACTATTTTTCCATACTTATTACTATTTACAAATTCTAATAATAATTGTTTATGATATCAACCAATTGCTATTCCCTCACAATTTCCAATTTTTACCTATGACCATCTATTCTCTGATTGGCTATTATCATGAAGACGTTTGCTGTCCTACCATTGGTTACTTTTAGTTATCTCCAATTTCATATACTGTATGTTTCAAATTTACAAATGTGTTGATCACCTTTTATTCTTGAAAATTTTGTAAATTTAGATTTTTTTGTTGGCTTTTTTCCAATTATGGTTTATGATCATTATGACAGTGTATGAAATTGATTGTGTTATATTATTTTGACATTTTTATCTATCCATATTATACAAAGGCTTACAAATAAATATAACTTCAAAAGTTTTTCAAAAAAAATCTCTTGGAACTAATAACTATTTAGTAATTATTATTTTTTTTGTGGGTTTTTTTCCTTTTAAACCTTTAACTGGCATAACATAACATAACAACATTCCTAAATTTTGAATATCAATTTTCTTTTTTTTATATTTTTTAACTTTACTTTGACTAATACTTTTTTCTATTTTCAGAAAAGTACTTTGCTGGATTTCAAGAAAAACAAATTCTACAACGACAACTATTATTTACAACTACTAGTACTACGTTTTTTTGTTCCAGAAAAACTTGACTTGGACTTCTTTTCGGATCAAGAGAGAAAACTTCTTAAGATATTATCATATATGACATTTTGTATTTTATTATTATCTTACTTCATTTTATACTCTATACTGATATTATTTTCAATTATAGATTTTACAATTACTGGTACTGCTTTCAATTATACTGTTTTATTATTTTTCCTATCTTTTCTTTCAGTTGTTCTTTATATTCATATTGAATTGGATATTTTATTTATCTGAATCTCTCATTTCATTTACTTTTATTTTGTGTACATACTCTTTCTCTTTTTCATCATTCATACATAATTAACATATTATATTCATTTATAATTCATTAATGTACCTTCATTTTATTTATCAATATACCTTTATCATCATCATCATTATATTTATTATAATATACTTCTTTAGTATTATTATTATCATCATACCCACTTTCATTTCTCACATACATTCATTTTATACACAAAATATTTTTATCATTATTTCTCTTCATTTTTCTTCAAAATTCACATAATTTATAATCCATTTCTATATTTTTCCTTCTTTATAATCTATATTGTTTTTCACTTTACTTCATCTAACTAACCTGTACCAATATTTGTATCAACTTTTCTGTTTTTCAGTAATATGATTGTTATTCAGTATCTTTCTTTTCTTTCTATACTTTTTATTTAGGCGTTGTTTTGTTTCCTCTAATATTTTCTCTCATTGATGTATTTTTTTCTTTACGTTTGTTCTTCATTTTATTTTCTTTTATTCAAATTTTTCTGAAATCATACCTATCTATCAAATTATTTTTTAACTTTTTTCCATTTTTTATTCCTTAACTTGCCTATCAAATTTGTTAATCTACAATTTATTATTTCCTAAATTTTCATTCTTATTACTTATCTCTCCTCCTATGGAATCTTTTTTTTTTTATTTGGTAGTAAACTTTATTTTATTTTATAAATTTTAATTTTTTTTTTTTTTCCTATTTTTATATTTAACATTTTACCATCTATTATTATTATTATTTCATTATTTGTATTGCTTTGCTTTATTTCGAAAATTCCATTCGCCCTGTAAATGTAATTGATTTGCATTACTCTTATTTCATTATTTATGTTCCCTATTTTTAACTCAAATGTTTTGTTAGCCACGTTCATGTCATTTATTTTCATTGTAATTAATTTATCATTTTTGTCACCTTTTTGCAATTCATAATTCATTTTCGCTATTATTATGTCATATATTTTCATTATCTTTATTTTATTATTTATTCTCCCCTTTTGCAACAAAACTTTTTCATTGTTCACATTCATATAATATATAAACTCGTTGAAAAGGGAAACATTCTCAATTGAGAATGTTTCCCTTTTCAACATGAATACCCCACAAGAGATTATCTTGACGATGGAAGATAGTGACTAAAGTTTATTTTTCAGTCGCAGATGATTCCACATCTGATTTTATGAACATCCTGTTTATATTTTCAACAAATCAATATATAAACTCATTATTTTTGTCATCAATATTTATTTTTATATTTTGTGTTTGTGTATCATTTTTTTTTAATTTTTTTTTTTTAAAATTTTTTTTTTTTTTCTTGTGTTATTGCCACATAAAATTCCTCATTTTGCTGTCCTATTTTTGTTTCTAATTGTTTGTGAGCTTCCAACAATTCCTTTTTACTTTGTTGAGATTTAGTTTGTATTTTGTTTTCTATACTTTCCATATTTTTTTTCATTCCTTTATATTTTCTTTCATATTTTCCCTCAATCTTTTTTCCATACTCCTTTTTTTTTAATTTTTTTTCTTCCCATATTTCTCTCATTCCATCATTCATTCTTTCTATTTGCTCTTTCATTTCATTTTTCATACTTCCCATATTTTCATTCATTTTCTCTGTTTTTTCTGAGTTTTCTTTTATTTCATTTTTCAATTCATTTTTCATACTTGCCATATTTTCATCCATTTTTTCATCCCTACTCTTCATGTATTCCATCATTTTCTGGAATTCATTGTTTCTCTCTGTCCTTTCACTTTTTATTTCACTCTCTCTCTCACATTACTACTCTCTCCTTCTTCCTGATCACCTCTCTCTCTACCTTCTGCACCTTCTTCCAAACCAACTTTCTTACCATCTCTCAAATCCATTTTTTTATTCACCAGTATCTAGCCTTACTCGTTGAAATGCCAATTGCTAATGTTGGCCCAGTGTTAGATAAATATTAAGAAATAATATTTTTCCCTTTACTTCCTTTTTCCCCCGCCTTTTCTCGCCCCACGTTTTGTGCGCCACTTGTAATGTAATGATGAATTTTTTAAATATGAATATTGTAATATTTTTTACCCTTTACTTGTCCTTACTTGCCCTTACGTTGCGATAAATATTAAGAAATAATATATTTCACCTACTTGCCCCACGTTGGGCACCAAATTATTATGTATTGATGAATTTGGAAATATATTAATTGTATTTGTATATTGAAATTGCTAATTATTTTTGGTTATTCTTTGAGCCAAATTAATATGATATAGATATATATTTTTGCCCTGTATAATAATTTGTATGTGGTAATAATAATTGCCAACGAACGTCACTGTTCTCTCGTCACGTAGCTGACAATTGTTATTCCTTTTCTCACCACAGCTAGCACAGTTGGTACGCCCTTATCTCAAGATGGCCGGTTCAAAGCAATTTAGCCACTACTTGATATGTCAAACTCAAGTTATTCAATGGTCGTAGGTATGTTTGTTGATCATTGTGGAAGAACAAACAACAAAATATCAAAAAACAATTATCTCCTTTATTCAGGAAGACTTAAAATACCTGGCCTACGAGAAATAACTTATATTAGTGGGAATATACAAATATTCACGGATAATCATAAAATTGGAATCATGGATAGATAAACAGAACCTCACTTTTTCCGTGAGAGTGACGTTTTCTGTTATTGTTCATAATAAGGTGAAATAAAGTTCTTCAGATGTGAAATATGTTATTGGTGAAATAGTTCAGGACCGAAAATGCACTATTAAAGTTTTTATACCTGTTGGAGATGTTGGTGTTTCAAGATATGCCCTGAAACTGGATACCTTGTCACTACAAGCGCTATCAGGAACTCCAATACCATAAATCAGTAACCATACAGATGTGGAAATCAGCTTTGGAGACGTGGAAATGATATATAATTAAGGTAATACTGGTTTTGCTCTTCAAATGTTGGAATTCTTTCAATTTTTGTTCTCTCAAAATGTTGCGTCATTCCCTTCTAATTTTATTTTCAAACTCCTCGTTGGCTTTGTTTGTTGTTGCCTCGATACAAGTTTCCCTTCCTGTTTTCCCATTTGAATTTTTGAAATCGCGCACTAAATTGTCACATTTCACTGTTCAGGTTTATCTTACTCAATTTATATCCAACTATTTTTCCATACTTATTACTTTTTACAAATTCTAATAATAATTGTTTATGATATCAACCAATTGCTATTCCCTCACAATTTCCAATTTTTACCTATGACCATCTATTCTCTGATTGGCTATTATCATGAAGACGTTTGCTGTCTACCATTGGTTACTTTTAGTTATCTCCAATTTCATATACTGTATTTTCAAATTTACAAATGTGTTGATCACCTTTTATTCTTGAAAATTTTGTAAATTTTGATTTTTTTTGTTGGCTTTTTTCCAATTATGGTTTATGATCATTATGACAGTGTATGAAATTGATTGTGTTATATTATTTTGACATTTTTATCTATCCATATTATACAAAGGCTTACAAATAAATAAAACTTCAAAGGTTATTCAAAAAAAATCTCTTGGAACTAATAACTATCTAGTAATTATTATTTTTTTTTGTGGGTTTTTTTCCTTTTAAACCTTTAACTGGCATAACATAACATAACAACATTCCTAAATTTATATTCAATAATTTTCTCCTGGTTAGAAAATTTTGAATATCAATTTCCTTTTTTTTATATTTTTTAACTTTACTTTGACTAATACTTTCTTCTATTTTCAGAAAACTACTTTGCTGGATTTCAAGAAAAACAAATTCTACAACGACAACTATTATTTACAACTACTAGTACTACGTTTTTTTGTTCCAGAAAAACTTGACTTGGACTTCTTTTCGGATCAAGAGAGAAAACTTCTTAAGATATTATCATATATGACATTTTGTATTTTATTATTATCTTACTTCATTTTATACTCTATACTGATATTATTTTCAATTATAGATTTTACAATTACTGGTACTGCTTTCAATTATACTGTTTTATTATTTTTCCTATCTTTTCTTTCAGTTGTTCTTTATATTCATATTGAATTGGATATTTTATTTATCTGAATCTCTTATTTCATTTACTTTTATTTTGTGTACATACTCTTTCTCTTTTTCATCATTCATACATAATTAACATATTATATTCATTTATAATTCATTAATGTACCTTTTTTATTTTTCCTTTCATGATCATATTTATTATAATATACTTCTTTAGTATTATTATTATCATCATACCCACTTTCATTTCTCACATACATTCATTTTATACACAAAATATTTTTATCATTATTTCTCTTCATTTTTCTTCAAAATTCACATAATTTATAATCCATTTCTATATTTTTCCTTCTTTATAATCTATATTGTTTTTCACTTTACTTCATCTAACTAACCTGTACCAATATTTGTATCAACTTTTCTGTTTTTCAGTACTATGATTGTTATTCAATATCTTTCTTTTCCTTTTATACTTTTTATTTAGGCGTTGTTTTGTTTCCTCTAATATTTTCTCTCATTGATGTATTTTTTTCTTTACGTTTGTTCTTCATTTTATTTTCTTTTATTCACATTTTTCTGAAATCATACCTATCTATCAAATTATTTTTTTAACTTTTTTCCATTTTTTATTCCTTAACTTGCCTATCAAATTTGTTAATCTACAATTTATTATTTCCTAAATTTTCATTTTTATTACTTATCTCTCCTCCTATAGAATCTTGCTTGTTTCTTAACTGCAAGCCTATTTTTCATTTTACAAATTTTCAATTGAAATTTTATATTAATTTTTTCAATTATTTGCATTCTCATTAATTTATCATTTTTGTCACCTTTTTGCAATTCATAATTCATTTTCGCTATTATTATGTCATATATTTTCATTATCTTTATTTTATTATTTATTCTACCCTTTTGCAACAAAACTTTTTTATTGTTCACATTCATATTATATATAAACTCATTATTTTTGTCATCAATATTTATTTTTATATTTTGTGTTTGTGTATCATTTTTTTCTAATAAATTATTACTATCATCTGTTTTTTGTATAACTACCTCATTAATTTTATTTTGCTCACTACTTGTTTCAATTCTTCTTAATTCTAATAATTTTATCTTTTCTACATTTTTGGTCATTTCATTTTCTATACTTTCCATATTTTTTTTCATATCCTTTATATTTTCTTTCACATTTTCTCTCAATCTTTTTTCCATACTCGCTGTGTTTTCTTTCAACTCTTTTATTTCATTTTTTAAACTTTCTTTCATTTCATTCTTTATATTACCCATTTTTTCTTCCATTCTTTCCTCCATTTTTCCTCCATTCTTCCCATACTTTCTCTCATTCCATCATTCATTCTTTCTATTTGCTCTTTCATTTCATTTTTCATACTTCCCATATTTTCATTCATTTTCTCTGTTTTTTCTGAGTTTTTTTTTCTTTTTCATTTTTTTTTTTTTTTTTCCCCCTTTTCCTTTTGGTTTTTTTCCTTTTTTTTTTTCACTCTCTCACATTACTACTCTCTCCTTCTTCCTGATCACCTCTCTCTCTACCTTCTGCACCTTCTTCCAAACCAACTTTCTTACCATCTCTCAAATCCATTTTTTTTATTTACCAGTATCTAGCCTTACTCGTTGAAATGCCAATTGCTAATGTTCGCCCAGTGTTACGATAAATATTAAGAAATAATATTTTCCCTTTACTTGCCTTTTTCCGCCCTGATAAATATTATGAAATACTATTGCCTTTACTTTTTTAATGATGAATTTTATAAATATGAATATTGTAATATTTTTTACCCTTAACTTGTCCTTACTTGCCCTTACGTTGCGATAAATATTAAGAAATAATATATTTCACCTACTTGCCCCACGTTGGGCGCCAAATTATTATGTATTGATGAATTTGGAAATATATATATTGTATTTGTATATTGAAATTGCTAATTATTTTTGGTTATTCTTTGAGCCAAATTAATATGATATAGATAGATATTTTTGCCCTGTATAATAATTTGTATGTGGTAATAATAATTGCCAACGAACGTCACTGTTCTCTCGTCACGTAGCTGACAATTGTTATTCCTTTTCTCACCACAGCTAGCACAGTTGGTACGCCCTTATCTCAAGATGGCCGGTTCAAAGCAATTTAGCCACTACTTGATATGTCAAACTCAAGTTATTCAATGGTCGTAGGTATGTTTGTTGATCATTGTGGAAGAACAAACAACAAAATATCAAAAAACAATTATCTCCTTTATTCAGGAAGACTTAAAATACCTGGCCTACGAGAAATAACTTATATTAGTGGGAATATACAAATATTCACGGATAATCATGAAATTGAAATCATGGATAGATAAACAGAACCTCACTTTTTCCGTGAGAGTGACGTTTTCTGTTATTGTTCAAAATAAGGTGAAATAAAGTTCTTCAGATGTGAAATATGTTTTGGTGAAATAGTTCAGGACCGAAAATGCACTATTAGAGTGTTTATACCTGTTGGAGATGTCGGTGTTTCAAGATATGCCCTGAAACTGGATACCTTGTCACTACAAGCGCTATCAGGAACTCCAATACCATAAATCAGGAACCATACTGATGTGGAAATCAGCTTTGGAGACGTGGAAATGATATATAATTAAGGTAATACTGGTTTTGCTCTTCAAATGTTGGAATTCTTTCAATTTTTGTTCTCTCAAAATGTTGCGTCCATTCCCTTCTAATTTTATTTTCAATCTCCTCGTTGGCTTTGTTTGTTGTTGCCTCGATACAAGTTTCCCTTCCTGTTTTCCCATTTGAATTTTTGAAATCGCGCACTAAATTGTCACATTTCACTGTTTAGTTTTATCTTACTCAATTTATATATCCAACTTTTTTTCCATACTTATTACTATTTACAAATTCTAATAATAATTGCTTATGATATCAACCAATTGCTATTCCCTCATAATTTCCAATTTTTTCCTATGACCATCTATTCTCTGATTGGCTATTATCACGAAGACGTTTGCTGTTCTACCATTGGTTACTTTTAGTTATCTCCAATTTCATATACTGTATGTTTCAAATTTACAAATGTGTTGATCACCTTTTATTCTTGAAAATTTTGTAAATTTAGATTTTTTTTGATGGCTTTTTTCCAATTATGGTTTATGATCATTATGACAGTGTATGAAATTGATTGGGTTATAGTATTTTTACATTTTTATCTATCCATATTATACAAAGGCTTACAAATAAATAGAACTTTAAAAAGTTATTCAAAAAAAAATCTCTTGGAACTAATAACTATTTAGTAATTATTATTTTTTTTTTGGGTTTTTTCCTTTAAACCTTTAACTGGCATAACATAAAATAAAAATATATATATATATATATATATATATATATATATATAATATATATATATATATATATATATATATATATATATATATATATATATATATATATATATAAATATATATATATATATATATATATATATATATATATATATATATATATATATGTAAATATATATATATATATATATATATATATTTATATATATATATGAATACTGCGGTCTCATAATAAGCTTAAACTCGACTGCAAAGGATGGAAAATATGAATCATAATGGAAGGGAACCATGCTAAAAAGTACATAGATCTCCACTTACTGATACCTCAACGCTTAAGCTAAGGTCGTAGCCGTCCATAAGCCGGGAAAACCACGGGAAGATGCTAAAAGCTACCGCCTGGTGTCACGGTTATGCGCTCCGTACGAACTCCATGAATGCCTCATACTGAACAAGTTTGGGTCCCAAATAGAAAACCATCTAATCCCACAGCAAGCAGGATTCAGACATGGGAGGTCCTGTACTGACCAGGTACTAAGTCTCACCCAACACATTGAGGACGACTTTGAAAGAAAGGAAAAAACGGGGGCCATCTTTATAGACCCGACAGCGGCATATGGCACTATAAATCATAAAATACTACAAGAAAAAAATTTCAGAATGACAGGAGACTACCAGTTGACGAAGATGATGAAAACAATTCTATCTAACCGAAGATTATATGTAGAGTTCCAACGAACAAGAAGCCGCTGGAGAAACCAGAAGAATAGTCTTCCCCAAGGTAGCGTGCTAGCACCCATTCTCTTCAATGTGTATACCAACGACCAACCAACCGGCCCAACAACAAGGAGCTTCATCTATGCCAACGATGTAGCTATCATCTGCCAGTCACAAAACATCGCAAAGATCAAGGCTGAGCGATTAATATAGGTCAAATCAGCTTCGCCCAAACCCAGTGAAGACGCAGACATACTTGTTCCACCTCAATAACCGACAGGCGAGAAGGAAACTGCAAATAGAGTGGACTGCAATACTGCCCAAACCCAGTCTATCTAGGAATTACATTGGACCGCTCTCTGACCTGCAGAATGCATATCGATAAAACCAAGGCCAAATTCAACACCAGAAATGGCATCCTCCGGAAACTGACTACTGCTCGCTGGGGAGCCAACCCTAACGTCCTGCGCTCCTCGGCCCTTGCGCTGTGCTACTCCGCAGCCGAATACGCAACCCCCGTATGGGAGAGATCAACACACGCCTGTAGACTGGAGCCTGTCCTGAATGACTCGTGCAGATAATAACGGGATGTCTAAACCCTCCAGCCTTGACCAACTCTACATGCTAGCCGGAATGCACCACGCAAGTACGGAGGGAAACCCTAGCCATGACCGAACGGAGCATGCAATGCGACGACCCCAGACATCCATTGCATCAGCATGCACCGCCAGTGGCCAGACTAAAATCAAGGCGAAACTTCATGCAGTCTACACAGCTCCTCACAGCCTCTAAAATCGCGACCAAGGAGGCAAAGTGGGAACAGCGCTTATCAAACAATGATATCCCAACCTGGAACCCAAAAGAAAAACTTTCTGCAGGTTCGGACCTACCTGTAAAACCCTCAACCGACTCCGGTGCCGAATGGGGAGATGCAAGAACAACCTCCTGGAGGGGGATATGCGGAAGAGAAAACATGTGAACGCGGAGAATCCCAGACAATGGAGCACCTCCTGGTGTGCCAATCCCTACAAGCTCCATGCACCCTCTGGGACCTATGGACGTGCAATGAAAATGCTGTGATGTGCGTCAGACACTGGAGTGATATATGAACACTTATCGTCCAGTTGGCCAAGTGGTCTAAGGTGCAGGATCTAAACTTTGATATATATATATATGTATATATATATATATATATGTATATATATGTATATATATATATATATATATATATATATATATATCTATTGTTAATAATGTATATAGAGATTCTTACATGATGTAGTTCAGACACGCTTAGAAAAAAAACGCTTAATTTTCACTTACTGATAATTCATACAGTTTTATACTCAAGAGCTTGGCAACTCGGAAGTATAGCAGGAACAATTCCATATGTTACAAATCTACGACAAATTGGGATACAAAACCGACTAAGGAAGGCACTTATTTTTGTCCCTTTTGGAACTGGACCGAAAGTCTTACTGACAATCTGGCGCCTGTTACAAAAAAATTTATGGTTTATTCCTATCGTGAGTTTGATTTCTTTTACCGCTTCAACAAAAACAATCCGTGAAGTTTTTCATCCTTTTTATAAGATGCGGAAAAACGTAGCTCTGTTTTATGCCGGATTTTCATGTCACTTCCAATAGCTTTGGGTGGTTATATTTATTTTCTAAACTGGAAATATAACTTATTGCCAGACCGGAATTCGAAGTGTTTTATGTCGGGGTGTTTTTGAATTTTAAATTTAGGTTTTATGAATTAACCCCAAATATAATTGGAATACTGACCTTGATCGTGTTCTGAGTGCGGGCTGACGCTTGTCAGCTTCCCGTAGCACAGTTCGAATAAGGCGTATTTATAAGTTCATGAATGTCCTTCGAAAAACTTCCAAAAAGGCCAATTCCGAGATCCACTGATAATTTTTGCTGTAGGATTTTGGATGAAAGTAAGTCATCTTGTGAAACGAAAACATAAACAGAAAGTCATAATCCTACTTTTGAAACGTGCAGTTTAATTTCATGCTTTTTAAACTTTATATATTACTAGTAGACACGCTATGATCGACACTCTATCCCCAGATTCACCCAAATATTTTCCGGGACGAAACACGAAATTGAGACACGAGATCTTGCCTCTTCGAAATCTGCGTCTTCTGACAGAAGTTATGAACTCAATCAAAGAAAGCGACTTAATGATCCTCATAGCAGTTCGGCTTAAGCAGAATTGCAAAGGGCGAGAAGCAGTACTTTAATACTTCAATTTCGTTCTAAGTGTCGTACTTTATTATTTAAAAATATCGATTGAATCAGTGAAAGTAGCTCAGAATCCTTTACCAATTCATCTTCTATCTATAACCGATTCAATGAACCTAAACACGATATCTATGGTGTAAGTTGGTGAGTAGTTGGGTATCCTGCAGATTCCAGGTGATCCTGCAGCATCAGGTTAAGTTTACCGCGCTCCTGCGATATCATTGGAGTTACAGAATACCAAATATCGATAAGACCTGTAGAAGCTACTCACATCCCTTCATCAACTAAAAAAGAGCTGATGACCTTCAAACGACTAAACATATTTTCCTAAATGATAGCTAAGAACATTTTCGAGTCAAGTCAGCTTTCAAACAAAAAAAACTAGATCAAATTCGGTTCATGCGTTTGGGAGCTACGATGCTACAGAGATATACACACGTTAAACTTACAATAGTTTTTCTGCAATCTGAAAGTATTGGAGGTGCTGACCAATTAATTGTATTCTTCGGTAGAATTCTGAGTATCGAATCGAACTGAGTAATATGATAGATATTTTCACTAAAGTAACTTTGACCCGTGACAATCATTGTTAGATATATACATAATCTTTCGACTTATTCTAGTCTGCGTTAACATCATCAATTGTGATTTGTTCCTCATTATGTCAGTAGAATGAAGCAATCATAAATCAAGTCTGCGCGAAAAAGAATAATCAAGAGTTCTTTTAACATTTTTCTGTTTATCGATGACTTTTTCAGAATTGTACTACACATGGAAACCCATACTCAATGAAATAAGAATTTGATGATTGGTAATGAACTGAAACCATTATGATTGAAACAAACCCTTTCCATAATAATATTATTATTAATAATAATAATCGCTTTTATTGATAGAAAATGATGAACAAAAAGGAACAATTGATCAATTCTTGACAATCAAAAGGCAGAGTTAGTTTTAGTTTGAGCTCAGTAATGAGTCGAACAGGTGTTTTATTTCACTCAACCTGAAAATAATTATCAAATCTAACCGACAACAATTATATATTTACATCATCACTTGAAAAAACAAAATCTTCAAAAATATTCCAGAGAACATTGTATTCCATGACAATCTACCATATAAGTTTTAAAAACGGTGATGTATATAACCCCAGAAAAATATATTATTAATTCTTTGCGTACTTTTCCGCAGGCCAATTTTGAATACGACTACCTGATTGAAAGAAACTTATGAAAGCAAATTAGTACTTCGTGGATAATTTTCATTTATTTTTTGATTTCGTATAGTATATACCAGATACACATATTTCTTTAACTAAAATTACATTCAAATGATATTTTTCCATAGTTACCTATATAAATGGATATATATCATGGCTGTGATGGCTACTTTCGAGTTTGTTGAACGCTTAGGAAAAAGTTCCATGTCACATACCAATATTAACTTTATCTGATGAATGTGAAATGCAATATCATTTATCCATTTGCCGAGTATATTATTCACACCTCTCATTAGGACCATGAGGCACGTCAATCCGTAGGTAACTATTTGGGGAGTCAACGACCCATATCATTATATAATGAAAACACTTCTTATGGTGATGAAAGCTCTTCAGTTTCTACTTACAATAACTGTTTCTTTCAATCCACTCAATTTCAATTGAACCTGAAAATATGGCACATAAGACATATCATATATTATCAATCAATACTTTTTCATTTATAGAATGCCTTCATTGCATTATTTTCCATTTGCTGCCGAAAAAATATGTTATATAATACGGGTAGATGGGAATAATGTGTTGAGATAGTTTCTTGGGTTTTGTCCGCGTTCTGTGTTCTTGGTCCTCAAAAGTTCCGATTTCACGACGTTTCGGAAAATTCACATTTGCCATCTTCAAGTGATGTCTAGTAATTTGAGGATATATATACATATATTTATATGTATATATATATATAAATATATATATATATATATACATATATATATATATATTGTTATGTTATGAAAAACCAGTTAGATATTTTAAAAAGAAAAAACCAACAAAAAAGAATAATTATTGATTAGCTATTAGTTCCAAGAGATTGTTTTTACATAATTTTAGAAGTTCTATTTCCTTTATAAGCCTATGCATGATATGAATAGATAAAATTTTCCAAATTATATAACACAATCAATTTCATACACTGTCAGAATGATTACAACCCATAATTCTTCAAAAGACAACAAAAAGTCTAGATTTACAAAATTTTCCTGAATAAAATGTGATCTACAAATTTATAAATTTGAAACATACAGATATGAAATTGTAGTAACTAAAAGTACCAATGGTAGAACAGCAAACTTATTGATGACAATAGCCAATCAGGAAACAGATGGTCACATGTAGAATTTGAAATTGTAAGAGAATAAGAGCGGGAAAGTGTCAGAGGCAACTATTATTGAAATTGGTACATAGTTAATAAGAATGGAAAAATAGTTTTATGTATAAGTTATGACACATAACCATAAACAATGAAAATGTGACAATATAGTGCGCGAATTCAAAAATTCGAATCAGAGAGAAGGAACAAAAATGGTATCCAGGTGACAACAAACAAAGCCAGAAATGAGGAGATTGAAAATAAATTTAGAACGAATGCCACGTTATATTTTTGAGAAAAAGAAAAATGGAATAATTTCCACATTATAAGTGGAAACCAAGATTACCTTATTTGTACACCGTATACAAGTATCCAGGGCTGATTGCTGAATTTGTATGGTCCCTTCTATTTGGTATTGGAGTTCCTGATAGCATTGGAGTGAAAGGGAATCCAAATCCTGGTGTGTATTGAACAGCGACAGTTCCGGACAGGTATAAACCTTCCATAGTGCACATTCCAAACTGAACAATTTCACTAATAACGCATATTCCATCGGGAGAACTTTATTTCAATTGATTTCGAACTATTAAAGAAATTTTCACTTTCAAGGTAAAAGTGAGGTTGTGTAAATTTTACCAATGAACTTTTCTCATGATTATCCATGAATATTTGTAGATTCACCTTAGAGTAAGTTATCTTTCGTAGGCCAGGTAAAATTAAGTTTTCCTGAATAAAAATAATAATTGCTTTTTGATACTTTGTCGTTTGTTTTCTACAATGATCAACAATCATACTTATGACCATTGAATAAATAGAAATTTGACATATCAAGCAGTGGCTAGTGGCTAAATTGCCTGAACCGGCTATCTGAGACAAGGGGCGTACCAACTGAGCTTAGCTGTGGTAAGGAAAAGGATAACAATTGGCAGCAACGTGACGAGAGAACAGTGACGTAGAATTATTATTACATGCAAAATATATTATACAGGGCACAAATAAATATCTATATCATAACAATTTGGCTCACAAAGAATAGTGGAAAATTATTAGCAATCTTCATTATATAAAACAATTTATATTTATAATTTATCATTCCATTACAATATATATATATATATATATATATATATATATATATATATATTTGAAAGAGACCACAGGCCGTCCTGATGATTGGGAAACCATGAAACAGGCTGTAGACGGATGGTGATCTCTCTTGGATTCGTAACAGATTTCTCTTATTCTCGTTATTTGTTTCGCGTTACTCAGAACGCACTAGGAGTACGACTGTTGGTGTCGTGGGTTGGCCTATGCTGACATCTGTTGGTGACCTATTGATGTGCACGAAATTTCGTGCCATCAAAATTTCACGATAACAGGTCTAAGCATAACCACACAGATTATAGGTGTCACTATCTATAATTTGATGCTTTTCACATTTTTGTACTTGCCGATAGGTATAAACTCTACGAGATATCTGATACGGATTCGGAAGAGACCACATGCCGTCCTGATGATTGGGAAACCATGAAACAGGCTGTAGAAGGATTATGATCTCTCTTGGATTCGTAGCAGATTTCTCTTATTCTCGTTATTTGTTTTGCGACACTCAGAACGTACTAGGAGTACGACTATTGGTGTCGTGGGTTGACCTATGCTGACATCTGTTGGTGACCTATTGATGTGCACGAAATTTTTTGTCATCAAGATTCCACGATAACAGGAATATATATATACAGGGTGTTAGTGAAGAAGTGCGACAAACTTCAGGGGGTGATTCTACATGAAAAAATAATGACATTTTGATGTATATTTTTTGTCCGCTAATGCTTCGTTTTCCGAGATACGGGGTGTTAAAGTTTTTCTTAAAAACTGACTATTTATTTATTGCTCTGAAACCGGTCGAGATATGCCAATGAAATTTAATGAGTTTTAAGAGGTAGTTATTGCGCATTTTTTGACATTCAATTAAGGATTGTATGTTCATTATTGGCGCGCGTACGGGTAATGATCTCAATTTTTTCAAAGAAAAAAAATGGTACGCCACATAGATATTTTTGAATTTCTCGTTCAATTTGTGACAAAAAATCTCTCCGGCTTTTTTTCTGGGGGGGCACCGTTTTCATGCAAAAAAATAATACATCTCAACGCGTATTTGTCATTACTTCAATACATTATCTAGTAGCGATGCTAGTAGGCTACTGTCAACTTTCTGTTAAATACGAATATTTCAACGACATGTCAAATTAGCGTTTCTCCATTTTCAAGCTTCCAGTTAAATATAACATTAATGATAATAAGTAATTAATTTTTCTTTTATCGAAAAGAATGGAAAATTATACAAATGCGGAATTGTCAGACATGCATTTTGTCTATGGTCGAAGTAATGGAAATGGTCGGCAAGTTCGACGATTGTATGCTGACTTGAATCCAGGACGTAGAGAACCCCATCACACAATATTCGCTCGTCTTCACCAACGTTTGCGCGAAAATGGTACTTTTGAGAAACAAACGGCTGACTGCGGGCGCCCTGGAGAAGGACGAACTGTGCAACTAAAAGAAGCAGTTCTCGAGTTAATTGCGGAGTCACCTGAAACCAGTACTCGAAAAATTGCCAACATACTGAATGTAAGTAACTTCACTGAATTTGAAATTCTTAGAGAACAGCAATTGTATCCGTTTCATATTCAACGTGTGCAAGCTCTACTACCTAGAGACTTTTTTCGGCGCCTAGTTTTTTGCCATTGGATTCTTCAACAAATCGCTCAAATTCCTAATTTTTTAAATGGCGTTTTTTTTACTGACGAGGCCAATTTTGGAAGACAGTATATACGAAATTTCCATAACAATCACCTCTGGGCTGAGTAAAATCCACATGGAATTCTTGAAGCTCATTTTCAGCATCAGTTTTCAGTAAATGTATGGCTTAGGGTACTTGATATTCATTTAATCGGTCCATATTTCTTCCCACAACGACTAATAGGCGACACTTACTTTAATTTCCTACAGGAAGAGTTACCTGTTCTTCTTGAAGAAATTCCTCTACAGCTGAGACAACACTTCTGGTTCATGCATGATGGTGCACCAGTCCATTTTAGCATTATTGTACGTAATCACTTAGATACAGTATATCCAAATCGTTGGATAGGTAGGGGAGGTACGGAGCATTGGCTTGCTCGATCTCCGGATTTAATTCCTTTAGATTTTTGCATTTGGGGTTTTCTTAAGTCATTAGTTTATTTCACTCTAGTCGTAAATGTTGAAGACCTGAGGAATCGAATTATAGCCGGCTGTGAGAAATAAGAAATACACCAGGAATATTTGCGCGAATACGACAATCAATGAGGCGAAGAATTGAATCTTGTATCACGTCATTTTGAACATTCTTGTAGCTTTGTGCCTATTCATTTATTAGTGTTATTTTCTGTTCTGGTTTAACGTTATTGTATTAGATAGTTCTTGATAATGTATTCAAGAAATGAGAAATACGCGTTGAGATATTTTATTTTTTTGCATAAAAACGGCGTCTCATACGAAAAAAAGGCAAGCGAGATTCATTGTCACAAATTGAACGACAAATTCAAAAATTTGAAATATCCCAGTGACGTACCATTTTTTCTCTTCAAAAAAATTGAGATCATTATCCGTACGCGCGCCAATGATGAACATAGAATTCTCAATTGCATGTCAAAAAATGCGCAATAATTACCTCTTGAAATTCAGTGAATTTCATTTACATATCTCGACCGGTTTCAGAGCAATAAATAAATAGTCAGCTTTTAAGAAAAACTTTAAAACCACGTATCTCGGAAAAAGAAGCATTTGCGGACAAAAGTTATATAGCAAACTGCCATTATTTTTCCATGCAGAATCACCCCCTGAAGTTTGTCGCACTTCTTCACTGTATATATATATATATATATATATATATTTTCTTTAGTTTCTTGACCACATATATATTTTCTCCAAATTCTCGGAATAAAGGTCTGATTCAGTCAATTCATATAATTTTCCTTAACGACGTTTCGACATGGTATTTGTCATCATCAGGTTAAAACACTAAAATTAAAAATATGGAGTTTGAGACATTTAACTAACACAATATTGAAATGTATGCACTAAATAATTCTTGAAAACATATGGTTCGAAATATAACATGTTATTTAACTCAATATAAATATTTGTAACATTTATGAGTATTCACTTACAAATTATTTTATTTGAGTTTTGCGTTCGCATTGAACGAAGGTTATTGTGGGAGGTGACCTGCGTCGAAGTGATCGGAATGGTTTGTTTATTTTTCATGCATGTTTATCCTCTTCATAAGTAGGTACATGGGAATGTTTATATTGAGTTCTAATATATGGGCCGACTGTATTTGGCAGCATGTAAAGATCAGTTTTCATTATGATTACTTTAAACGAGTTAAAGAGGTTGTTATAAATCTGGCTTGCTTTTGATATCATTTCTATTGTTAATGCTATTGGGGTCTTTTTATATGTATCATTTCAAGGAATGTTCTACTTTGGATTCTTTCTTTGGTCAATTTCAACGTTGTTGGTGTTAAACTTATGCTGATTTTCTTTTCGTGTTTTGATAAGGCTGTAATGTCGGTTTTGAATATTTGTGGGCTTGTACTGTTTCTGCAAATATTGTTTGTTTGACCTATATAGGTACTTGACAGTCTCTTACATGGTATTCTATATACTGTATGAGTTTGTTTGTTTTTGGTATTTCTGGTTTTAATTTTGAATAAATGGTTTTGTTCGTATTTTCACCGATGGCAATAGTTATGTTGTGTTTTTCCATTGTTTTATTAATTTTATTCGATAGTTTGTCTATGTATGGTAGGTATGTATGTTGTTGTTTTCTGCAAAGTGGCTGGGGTAATTATTTTCTTTCAATATATTCTTGATTATTTCTATTCAATATATTCTTGATTATTTCTATATTATTTTTCCTGAATTTTGGGTGAGCAAGCTTTATAGCTCTGTCAGTTAAATTTTGAATAACATTTTTTTTGTAACTGTCAAACGATATGTAGACGATTGTTTAACCTGTATCCCTATTGACAAAGTTGATGAAATTCTAGAAAAATTTAATAAATATCATCCTAGATTGAAATTTACAATAGAAAAAGAAATAGAAAAACAAATAAACTTTCTCGACACAACAATAATACACGACAATACTGGAAAAATTTTCACAAACTGGTTTATTAAACCAAATGCATCAAATCGTTACACTAACTATTTGTCAAACGCACCCCTCAGTTACAAAAAAAATGTTATTCAAAATTTAACTGACAGAGCTATAAAGCTTGCTCACCCAAAATTCAGGAAAAATAATATAGAAATAATCAAGAATATATTGAAAGAAAATAATTACCCCAGCCACTTTGCAGAAAAAACAATAAAAAACGAATACATGCGATCTACAATAAAAATGATAATGAAGTAAAGAAAACAACAACATACATACCTTTACCATACATAGACAAACTATCGAATAAAATTAATAAAACAATGGAAAAACACAACATAACTATTGCACATCGACTGAAAAATACGAACAAAACCATTTATTCAAAATTAAAACCAGAAATACCAAAAAACAAACAAACTCATACAGTATATAGAATACCATGTAAAGACTGTCAAAGTACCTATATAGGTCAAACAAAACAATATTTGCAGAAACGAGTACAAGCCCACAAATATTCAAAAACCGACATTACAGCCTTATCAAAACACGAAAAAGAAAATCAACATAAGTTTAACACCAACAACGTTGAAATTTTGACCAAAGAAAGGAATCCAAGAGTAAGAACATTCCTTGAAATGATACATATTAAAAAGACCCCAATAGCATTAACAATAGAAATGATATCAAAAACTTAAGCCAGATTTATAACAACCTCTTTTAACTTCGTTTAAAGTAATCATAATGAAAACTGATCTTTACATGCTGCCAAAAAAATACAGTCCGGCCCATATATTAGAACTCAATATAAACATTCCCATGTACCTACTTATGAAGAGGATAAACATGCATGAAAAATAAACAAACCATTCCCGATCACTTCGACGCAGGTCACACTCCCACAATAACCTTCGTTCAATGCGAACGCAAAACTCAAATAAAATAATTTGTAAGTGAATACTCATAAATGTTACAAATATTTATATTGAGTTAAATAACATGTTATATTTCGAACCATATGTTTTTCAAGAATTATTTTAGTGCATACATTTCAATATTGTGTTAAGTTAAATGTCTCAAACTCCATATTTTTAATTTTAGTGTTTTAACCTGATGATGACAAATACCATGTCGAAACGTCGTTAAGGAAAATTATATGAATTGACTGAATCAGACCTTTATTCCGAGAATTTGAAGAAAATATATATATATATATATAGTTATATATAGTTAGTTGTTTATTTTCTTGAACCACTGTATATAATCAAAACATTTAAGATATGTGGTAGTCTTTCACTCATTTGTAAATCTGTGTGTGCCCGTAAGGTAAATATTCTCATTAATTGTATTTTAACATGATGATTGTGCTGATGTCTGACCCATTGAGAAAGGCTGAAACGTCTGGAATTAATCAATAAATAACATGAAATAACAACCTCTGATTTTTAAATGAACCTTATGTCCAAGAAAGGAAAAACAAAACAATATATATATATATATATATATATATATATGTCCACTAAATTCTTTCCATTTTGTTTTAAACAGTCCCCTCGATATTACTCTTTCATATATTTATATATATAGAGTGATTTTAAAATGTAATGATTTTCCAATAACTAGGATTTGAGAAAAAACAGGAGTGATTCTCGTACCGTTATCAAAGGAAAAATATTTTTCATTTAGAATGCAATGAAGTTGAGAATTGTTTCTTCGAAATGGATAGTTTTCGTTTTTCATAAAATCTATCACTTATTTTTTTTTTTTTTTTCAGTTTGTTGATATGATTATATACCAATGGTCACCAACCAACTTTTGTAATACGAATTCTAGTTTTTTTATACAACAAATAAATAAATAAACATATACAAAAACCCAAATGATTTCCTAAAAATATATTTTTAGCATTTATACGCTCGACCAGTTAAAAAGCATTTTTTTTGTTAATATTCGGTGGAACCATTGAAGTGAAAAATAGTGTGAGTTACTTCACTTCGATCATGAACAATCTTCATGCAATTTTATTCAGTGTTGGGAAATATCTGGTAATATTTTTCACTCATTCATTTCTGTCTACCCGCCTATTACACCCGACTTAATCAATTAAAGAAGACCCGGTATCTGGATTTATCTAAACGCTCTCATCGAGTGAGTGGCATCAAGGACAGGGATATCGACACATCAGTTACCCTCGTTAACGCCAGCTGACTGATGGCGGAAGCATTAGCACTATCAGCAGCTAAATAAAGGCGATCACGCCGTATAATGGCCACTTTTCCGGTCACTTCCATTCCCATTATTTTATTGTATCTCCATCGACGGAGGCTAGTTCTACATTAATTAAATTAGATGGACATTGGTACTCGCCATCTGCAAAATGGAAAACAGTGGTTAATGGGTTTTTTATCTGCTCCAGAGATACTTTCATTACTTAACTAGCTTTTATTGGATTATGAGACGGGTCGTTAATTTTTCAAAAGTTGTTTGGTCTCAACTATAGGTGAGAATAACACACAGAACAGTTGAACAAATATTGTTTTCCGTTTCTGAACTTCTTGTAATTGTTATGACAAGATACATTTGCTCCCGGACTATTGATTTCCTCCTACAAATATTTTATCTCGATGAAGTGGCCCGTGTTTTGAATATTATAGTAGTACGTATTTGTGGACATGCTAATTTTCACAATATAATGAGGTATGTGAGAAATGTTTACTGTACATTTAAATATCAACAACAATAACGGCAACGATATGTGAATCATTTATTTTCTAATGAAAAAGCTCATGAATCAAATGAATATATTGCCTAAATATTTTTGTTTCCTAATTTACCTGTTTTTGTTAATATACCGATTTTTAGTCATAGTTTTTACTATGATGAGGGAGCATGCACAATTCTGAAATTATCTTTCTCCTTGGATTAATATTTAGACTGCTGAGTTCCATTAAATTTGGGCATCTTAGAGCCCCGCTTATAACTCTATCCAAAAATCTCACATTTCAGCTCATCGATATCCTAGAGTTGATGAATTCAAAATGTTAAGAAACTTTGTAAGCAATTATTATTTTTTTTACTTCAAAAACCGTTTTGCACTTTTTCATTTGTTAGTCCCTGGGGAACACCAGATGTCTGTTACATGAATGTTTGCAGATAAATAACCATGACAATAGAAAAAGATTCAACATTTTTTTAAGAGACTTTCCTAGGAGAATACACATTTTCTTTATGAAATATAGAGGAATTTCATCTGGATAATTTGAGAGTTTTTCTGGTGCTAACAGGAATTGGTCAACCCATATTATTAGTTCGATATAATAATTGCAATATTCATGTCTATATTCTGAAATCTGAGTAACATTCTCAGTAATATAGGCTCTGGAAAAAGAGCTTGAATAAAAATAGTAATGTAAATATTATTGCTGCACGTTTCATCTTCTGAAAACATTTTGGAGCTAAAGTTATATATTTGTCTGTTACTCTTCAAATAATTCCAAAAACAACTCGGATTATTAGCTATATTTCTTTTTTTTTCAACATAATCCTGATGATAAATTTTCTGGAGGTTTTTATATCTTTCTAGGAAGTTAGCAAATTTATTATAGTGTTTCATGTCACCAGTTTTATTTGTTAAGCTATCTTTTTATCAATTATTGGGATCAATACATTGTCCATCATGAGATGTGTTGTGGTTCGTTAGTTTTTAAAAGAAAAAACAATTGATTTTGTTAGACTACATATGATTATGCGGTACCAAAATAATGACTTGATATAAAAAGAAATGTATACTACTCACGATGTCATCTAGTGATGGCTCTCATATATTGCTAATTCTGCGCGAAAATGAAAAACCTTTCATTTATTCTCTATGGAAATTAAAGTGACATCTCTTACCCACAAAACATGTATTTGGACCTTTGATTCATGTGCTGCTTTCTTGCAATAATTGATTTTGTTAGACTTCATATAGTTTTGCGGTACAAAAATAGACTCGATATAAAAAAATTATTATACTACTCTCGATATCATCTAATGATGGCTCTCATACATTGCTAATTCTGAGCGAAAATGAAAAACACTTCATTTTATTCTCAATGGAAATTAGAGTAACATCTCTAACCCACAAAACATGTATTTGGCACTTTGATTCACGTGGTGCTTTCTTGATCAATTAATAGTTTTCAATTGCCCATTCATGCACTTTCATTATGGAACAACAATTTCAGCTGCAGATTTAAGAAATCCATTCTTTATAATACAAATATACAGCTGAATGAACCTAGTGAATTTGACCTTGAATATATGACAAGCTGTGTATAATCGTCCCCCGGTTTTCGAGAAATAACCTCAAAAAACTGAAAAATGGCTTTGGTCAGACACTAAATAAATGAAACCAGAACAACACATTTGTATAGGAAAACCGAAACCTTAAATAGAGCGCAGTTCAATATCAATGCCATATAAAACTTTTTAACAAAACATTAAACCGACGAAATACGGAACTGAAAAGTAAAAAATAAAAATGACCTCCTTAGTCTCAATAACTAAGTTCCTGAACTAATGTAAGTAACTAATTTTGAGTCGGCGCCAAACAAACAAGCAAATGAATTAGGTAAGGCGTAAAATGATGGTATCGAGTTGCGCGGTGACATTCTGATAATTTTTTTGAAGAATGTAGTTTAATGATCTTCGTTGATTGTTCGTTTGGCGCCGACTCAAAATAGTTATTTACCTTAGTTTAGGAGCTTAGTTATTGAGACTAAGAAGGTTTATTTTATTTTTTATTTTTCAGTTCCGTATTTCGTCGGTTTAATTTTTTGTTAAAAAGTTTTTATTTTTCAATTTTTTGTGGCTGAAATCTACTAATCACTAAGTACTTGTTTTTTTATTACTTCCAAAATCCTTACTTACCCACCTTACCTCAACTATTACCAGTTGAATAATATGAATATCTACTTTTACTATTTGTTGTAATATAAATTATTTTTGTTGTTCTGGTCAGTTTATTCTATTACTTTGTATATCATTCCATCTTCTCATAGAATATAATGATTGTGGCGGATGTAGAACAAAAATAATGACATTATCGATCTGTCATTGTCAACTACATATGTGTGCCAATGTTCACAAGTGAAAAATCAATTATCCCCTTTTTTTCTACCCGTAAGGATGGATAATTCCACTCGAAATCCAAATATGATCAACTATGAGGTATACCCTATCTAATGAGAAAAGAATAATCCAAATCGAAGAACCCAGTACAAAGTTATGCCTGACGACCAGAATTCAGAGGGTGAGTGATCAATATCCTTCATTTTGCTACCCTTAGGGGTGAATTTCATCTTTTGAATTCAAATACTTCTATATAAGTACAGCCTATCCACTGAAAAATTATCGGAATCGGACGTCTCAGTAAAAAGTTATGCGTGATCAAACATTAAAAAAAATATACGCGTCGAATAGAGAACCTCCTCCTTTTTGGTTTCGTTGGTTGAGAATAGAAATTAACCACATATTCTCTAGTTTTCCCTGTAAACACAGTTCGAGACAATCCTAATGTAGGTATATCGGACAACACACTTATAAACATGCTGTTTCTAAGCACTACATCCTTGCTGAAGATGTATTGTATGTATATAAAAAAGTTCAACATAACCTTCAACTTGAAGCACATTTTTGGATGTTATTTTATGACTGTCTCCATGTTATCTTATGACTGTCTAAGTTGTCTCCAATCATGTACTCTTCAGCAACAAAACGTCTAAGAAATGGAAGGGCTATGGTTTCATTATAATCAGAAAATCAGTAGTTGTCAAACCAACCAACCACCTTTGGTCCCATTATATCTGGACCCTTCTCTCCATTCCAGGGATTTATATACCTAAGGAGGGGAAAACATTTGACTATCGCCAGTAGCATAAAACATGACAGAAATGTAGCTTTTGGTAGAGTTCATGACTCTTTCAGGGTAATTGCATCCTCGTTTAGTTATTATTTTACTTCTGCCTGGATCGTCGGAAAGGTTGATTCCATCGTAATTTATTATATTTGATGTCTACAAGTTCTGCTTCATGTCCGTCAGAAGTCAAAATATTAACTAATTGTTTCGGGGGTGATGATGCTCCGGCACGTTTAATGTTCTGGCATAACCTTGATGACAAGTCAGCCGTGTGTCTATTCAAGAAAGAGTAGATGAAATCCCGACCAGGCAAATTGTTTTAAATTTTTCCATGGTCCTGCTAGAGGTCAATCGATTCTTTAATCAAAAGTCCACGAATCAATCAGGCAGCCCAAATAATTAGGAGACTCACCAGAGTTTTTGTGCTTTTCTTCAGTCAAAGTATTTTCTCAATTAGATCATCCTTTTTGAAATGTCTATAAAAAACACTGTTATGGATGCCATATTTATCCGCTGTAATCCGAATGATGAATGGCAATGTCTGCAACGGATTCCTTTAGAACTTCTGGATTTTTTTTTGTTTCTGTAGTTTGTCATTCCTTAGCATGCTGAAAGAGATTACCACATTATAGGTTTCATCAAATATAATGAATACCCCAATCAAACAACCATTGTTGTATCATTGCCTTCTTGCTGCGATTATTAACTCAGATATGCCTATAGGGTTATTTGCAAATTCAAAGAATAGTACATTCCCGGAACAACAATGTGAATTGTTGGCCGAGGCCAATAAGCATTGAAGACTGGGAATTTTTATAGATGCATAACAATTTTTGATGACCATCTTATTGCCTATGGAATGGTTGTCTTGACAATCACTGTTTGTTTATTGTTTTGACAAAAGTCAGAGATTCACTACTCATTTCGGTTTAATACCTACTTATCGCTAAAAAATATTCAAAAATATTTCAAATGGATAGTGATGATGATGTCCAGGTGTGCGGGACACCACCAGAGTTATTAAATGCATGATAATCGACTAAAGAGTCCTCAATATTCTTTGCCGATAAAGTCAACGCATTTGCTATAAAACCATTTTTGGTTCTTGCGTGAATTATCGTAATGCGTTTTCCTTTATTAGACGGCGCATTAGTTTGGCACAAGTCAGATGAGTATACCCAACTTTTGTTTGGAATATCGGGTGTATCGAACCAAGTTTCATCCAAATACACTACTGTTCTACAATATTCTCTAAATTCGTTTATTGCCAATAAATATTCAAATCTCCATTTCTTAAGGCGCCCAGATTTCATTAAAATGTTTCTACTACTAGTGAGTTTTTTAAATTTAAATCCTGTTTTGTAAAACAGACTTACTCAAAGTCTCTCTGCAACACTGGATACCAGTTCCATTCTTTTTAAGCCGTTGCATTAAAATATCTAATGTAGGCACAATTTGCTCTTTATACAAGGCATATATTGTTCTTAGAATTATATCTACATCACAGCCATCTAGTTTGCTTGAACCAGGGGGTTTTCGTTCCTTTCTTTTTAAAATAGGGTTACTTACTATTTTAAACACTTTGGAATACGGTGTTTCTGTTAAAGAAGCACTTTCTTGCACGGTTTAATCCTTGGACATTCCACGTTCCAGAAAGGAAGTAAAAACATTCAATATAATTTGTTCCCCATGAGGGTGTAAATTTGCCGACTAGTGGTACTACGACCACCAGTTGAAGTACTAGCTTCAGGATGAGCCCATGGACGCCACATTTTTCACGACACAAAAATCGAACAGACACTTCAAAATAGATACACCTGACACAACGGAATATTCGGTAGGTAATGACTAAATGTTGTTTAACTTTCGCCCTTTTATTTCTGAAATTGGAAAGCGGTCAGTTTTCAAAACAGTCTTGTTTTCCAAATCTGGTAGGTAATTCATTTTGTAACCGTAAATATACCATTATCGCTATAATCTCGTTAATAGCCCATTAGTACTGAAAGTCTGGTGGTCAGGTAAGTAAATTTTATTATTTACACACATTTAAACATATCCTTACCAAGGGTTCTAGATCAACATCACAAGATTTTTTATTATCAAATAAATTTAAATACAAAACTGTCAACAAAAGCCAAAAATAATGGAGAGCCCACTATTATTAAAATGCCAAACTTTTTCGTGAGATATTTTAATCCGGACCAGGGAATATTTTGAGGAAACCCACACTTTTATTGCTTATCTATATTTCAAACAATAGGTAATAATGAGGGTCGTCGGCTACTATTGATTTACGACCTTCTTAGATTCCTAGTTCTACTATACAGGATTTATTTCTCTAGTTTACGTGACATCACCGATGGGGAAAATATATGTCAAACTTGAAGAAAGAAATTTCAAGTAATTGAAGGCTCCATGGAAATCATTGAAACAATATAGATAGTATTCATTTTCCAAAGACTTCCGAAAATTCAAAATATTATTCTCATTGGAGTTTCTTCCAGTTCGGGTGAGTTTGAAGGACGTTATATGCTTGTTCACCTATTCATTTCAGCCAGTACGATTCTGTGATCCGAAATGGAATTGTCTATTACACAATATATGATGAATCATGATAACAGGTGAAAATTTTATGAACGATTGTACAGCTACTACTTGTAACACGGATAGGCCATCTCACGAGAGGAATAAGATTGTTTCCTGCTAAAACACTACACAATTCATTGAAATTATTGTTCCCATATTGGTAAAAATCAATGTTACCACATAAAATAAAGTTGGTATGCGCTCCATATAGGAAGTCTAATAACTCAACCAGTTTGTTGAAAAATAATATTTTGTCTCCACTGTTAGATCTGTAAAAAGTCTGAAACTAACACCATATCCTTCGAAGTGTTGATCCCCACAATAGTTTTCAATTCATATTCTCGTTGTAGATATTTTTCGATCAACCCAAATACTAACACCACCGCATTTCATGGTTGATCTACAATAGGAAATAGCTAGATAATATCCATCAATATAAAAAAAATATTGCCTTCTAAAAATGTGGAATCATTTCAATGATTCAATTCATAAATGTATAATGGAGAGAACATGGTATATCTCAATTTTATTGGAAAGTTTTCTGCACATATTACATTCTTTAATCTTCTTTCATTTCTTTTTTGTAAATTCTAGGAAATCACTGAGTTTATGTGCCGAAAGCAATCTGCAATTTTAATTAAGATAATGCTGAAAAATGTATGTTCATTCAACTTAATCAAAGCTTGAGGAACGAGTATGAGTACGTGAAAACAAATTATTTTGAAGGAGATTCAGAAGAATTATTGTTGTATGCTCTATTGCATGATTCACTACCTATAAGTCGATTTCTCACATATATCCCAAAAGCATGACAAATCTGAATCTCTAATTCGACAACATATTTTGACTCCAGTAGCACACAACAAATAAAACCATTTGATAACTTCTTAAACAACGATTAAGGTATGATTTATGATGGGTACACAACAGCTGGGCCCAAACACCTAATTGGGAATAACTGTCGAATGAAAAAAAACTACCTGGCTTAGATTCAAAACAGTGGCTCATATTGAGTATGGGTGTGACACTGGGGCGGAAATGAGCTGGAAGAAATCGTTTATAGCCTAACTGCTTGAATACAAATAATTTAGGAATTCAAAAAATGCAATACAAAATTAATTATAATAATTGGGATATCCATTCATTTCCGAGTAATAATGAAATTATATATATTTTTGCGATGGTAGTTATGCTGATAATACATAATAGTTGATCAAATATTTGAAAAAAAATGCCATTTGGTTCTAGCGAACTTGATTATGGCACGTTTCTCATTACAAAAAAAATTAACAATCATTCAATAAAGTGGTATAGTATTTCTAATCCCAATTCGACCGGCATAAAAAGTTTCGAGAAGGAATTATCTTCCACACGACAGAACTTTTTTATGATTTTACCAGGAACGCTTTGAAAGTAAAGACACTGGTAGTATATAAATTTTCCATTTGCCGGGCAGTGCATATGAACACTCCTGGTAGTGCTCTTATTTTTATTGCCGTTCCAATTGGGATTAGAATAACTTATACGTACAATATATAATCAAGATGTAATCTTACCTCTTGTACAACCGCTAAAAGTTGATAGTCAACAGATTTTTTCTAAGAAATTATTACAATAAGACCCCAATTAGAAAAAAAAAATTATTATTAACCACTCTAATTTGTTATAAAATGGCATATACTCTAGTCATTCACAGCTGTGCAAGAAGTTAGATTACACACTATATACAGAGAGTTTCTTGATAACTTCATGTGAACATATGTCCTCAAGGTCTCAACTTTTGAACTACAGGGTGCTAAAGTTTTAAGAAAAAAATCTTTTTTTTATGATAACTTTGGTATGGTCCTAGATATATTTGTTGAACGTAGTTCGCATGTTTTATGCATCAAAAGCATTTTCCACTGTACAACATAATTTTGTATTCTTACCAGTGGCGTTCGTGCGGGATTTGCACTGAATCATTTTAAAGGGAAAATTAATACGCTACCGCTTTTTCTTGAAGTAAAAATAATTTTTGAAATCCTCATTCCATTATGAGCAAATCTTGTCTCCCGTGTGTTTTTTCGTTTGACGTACGGTTTTCGCAACAAAATAGAATTCATTCATTTGCACGTTCTTATGAAATTGGGTAATATCAAGGATTAAAAAAGTATGTAGAAGGTAAGGAGCAGATTTTGTTTTAGAAACATAAATAGTTTTGTTAGTTGTCTACCTAGTCTAGTCATCAAAATCAAAAGAATATTATCAAAAAAACATGGTCCATTTTACGAATTCTGAGTTTTCAGATACACTGTTGGAAAAGAGTTGTTGAAATAACAAAAAATAAGAAACCCAGGAGGTCCACTAGTAGGTATTATTGGTGGAAATGTCAAATTTCGATATTGACGATGTTCACATTTACACATTTGAGGCTTTCACACAAATTTTTGCTATTTAACAAAATTCAGCGGAGTAAATGCCACAATGTGCATCAACAACATTCAGTTGCTATTTTTTCACCTTTTGTTAAGCTGACCCAAAAATATTTTTACAGTGAAGTAATTCATTAACTTTTTTCCATGGATTAACATAATAATTTAGTGAAATTAACATTGTAATATTGTCGATTCCCTTACTAGTTTTCATCATTTATAAACTCACAAGAAGTAATTTGTAAACCTCATGCTGTTGGAATCTCATTCTCTTTATGTTGTTGGAATGAAATTTTGTCACTTCTTTTCCTTTTATTTTTTCATACTACACAGAAAAAAGTTTTATTGTCTTTTATTTGTTGTCAAAACATAAATAATATTTTTTTCAAATGACGTCAATTAGTGTTTACTATCATTTTTTTTGGGGGAAAATATCTAATATTTTTTGGTAACATAGTTTTTCAGGAGGGATGGTTTGATAAATCAAGAATATATAACATTAGAATATTTCAATGCTTCTATTATAAAAAAAAATAAATACTCTATTATAATAAATAACAGTTGAATGTCGATAAAATAAAATTATCATCATTATTTGAAGAAATCTACAATTAAACATAAAGTAACACAATGAGTGAATGCCAGTTTCATAATCCTTTGGTGGATTAATATAAAAAAAACTGTATTATAATAAATAACACTGAAGCGTGAAGGTAATGAGCAGTAAGTGCAAGAATAAAGATTTTGAGTTTGCCAATTTATATTTTTTTTACCCGACTTCGGCGAAGCCCAAAAAGACAGTTATGTGTTTGACCTGTATGTATGTACACAGGTCAAACACATAACCGTCCTTTTGGCTTTGCCGCAGTCGGGTAAAAAAATATATAAATTGGCAAACTCAAAATCATTTTTCTTGCACTTACTGCTCTTTACCCTCACGCGGCAGAAGAGTTGAATGCCGAGAAAATAAAATTAACAACAGGTACCGAGTAATAAAATGTAATAACACCAAAACAAAATGTTTGCCTAAATTCACAATGCAAGTCACTATTCCAAAATAATTGCACATTTCGGCACAATACAATGAAAGTTCTTTCTATATGGCAAACTCAAATCATATAACTTATGAACTTGTAATTGAATCTTTCTGATTCTTCTACTATGTGAGATTGATATTCACATCAAAGCATTTTGTAAACCAACACTCACACAAAAATATTGGGTTATTGGTGGCATGAGCACAAATTGCAAATATTTTACAAAATATAGGGCACATGTATTGACTCATTTCAGTAGTCACAAAACTGTTGAGCCTGAAAGTACTCCCGAAAGCTTTTCAGTAATTTGGTATCCAATATAATTTGCAACTCTTCTTGATAAAGTTCATTTTTGATATTTTTCAAAAAGCTTTTGCCATATATTGGTTCCAATGACAGTTTAATATTCCTCCAGACATTCCACATATGAGTTTGGTGTGATGTCGAGAGAGTTTTGCAAACAGTTTTGAAGTTTTCCAAACTATGAATCAAATGTTTGAAATAAGCATGTTTAGATTCAAATCTCATACTCCATGAACCAACAAGCGGACCCATTTTCCTAATTATATCTAGATAATGTATCATCAAATGATGTTTGGGAATAAGATGGTGATTCATACGAGATAAAAATAATTCATTGTTATTTATAATCGATACTTGCCAAGCCAGAACTACTCACAAGACAGAATACAAAACTTGTGATTTCCATTAGAATCAATAATAATAATAATAATACAACTTTATTCAGGAAAAAGATGGGTTTACAATGATAATATTTGGAATGAATAAAGTAGGTTGGCGATAAGTATTTTTACACTTGTTTCGCAGAAAAAATACAATCGAATCATATATATTGGAGTCATATACAATAAAATTAGTTATAGACTATTTGAATTCAATATTAAATAAAAGCACTATATATCATATGTATAGAATTTGAATCATCGACACAAAAAATTTTAGATTCAATTTGGCCTAAATACAGTAGGAACTAAGCATATAATCTATTCGAATGAAGTGAATACAATAATGTTATAAACTCCAAAAAACAATGTGAATAAACTACAGTATTTTCATAAAATATAATGTTATAAAAATAATATTTATTTACTATTTTAGGACACTTTATACAATATTTTAGGACATTTACTACAATTATAAATAAAATGGAATGTTAATCGGTTATTACAAGAATTTTGATACGGGTAAGAGTATACAAGATTAAATATATATAAAATGTAAAATGTAATAAAATACCAATATTTGTTGAAGCGTATTCATATTTAGCATGTACGGAAGTTAAGAATGTATATGAAATATAACGAGGAGGTTTCTTGGTCAATATTGATTGAAGTAATCATTTTCAGAAATCTCGTACTTCAGATCTATTCATGAATATTTTCAGCTGTTTTTTGAATTGTAATGAGTTGGGTATAGTACGAATTGTTTCAGGTAAAGAATTGAACATTTTTGGAGCGTTGTAAGGAAAGCTAGTTTTCAGCAGTGACTTTGTTATTTGCGGTATTTTATAGTTATTTCTTTGTCTAGTGTTATAGGTGTGTGTTGGTAAGTTTAACGAGTGTTTTGTTGTACAGTACTTTATGTTGACATTATAGTAATATAGTTGTTTAAGGTCGAGTACCTCTGATTCTTGAAAGAGTGAATCACTTGGATATCTTGAGTTTTTACTTAGAATAATTTTCAGGAATCGTCGTTGTAGAACTTCAAGAGGTCGGATGTGGGATTTTAGTGCACCTCCCCATGCTTATAAACCGTATCGAAAATGACTTTCACGAGGCATGATTTAGTCTGAGTATATGATGTGTTGGAAGGATTTTTTTCATGTATCTTAATCTATAAAGGAACATTGTAGTTTTTTGGTAACGTAGTTGATGTGTATGTCCCATTCATGTGCCAGTCTATTATGACCCTATTTTATGTTACTTTCAGCTGTAATTGTGATATTGTTTTTACCATCGAGGATATTGAGCAGAGTAAAGTGAGGAAGATTTGTTTTATTACAACTGAAAGGTAGAAAGTTGTTTTTTTGAAACTGTATAGTCAGCAACCTGCTTTCAAGCCATTTTTTAATGATAATATAACTTCATACTTTTCAGACTGAAAATATGTTAATTTTATCATATATCAATAATGGGATTTTTTTTATAAGACACCAAGTCTGAGCTGCTCGCTGCCCAATCAAATTCTCAGACCTATCCAAAGACACAGGACTCGGCTAATTTGAACTATTTTCTTATCCAAAATCAAACAGTCAAACTTCACATTACCTGGACACCTGTTGAACCTGAACAAACAAAATCACACTACAAATACCACATTAACAATACGTCTCACAGAGGACAGAGAACTGACTGAGACGATGTGCTCTGGAAGCGAATTTTTGGCGCTAATTCGATACTCGCATATGCACGAGAATGCCCGAAGGTGATCAATTCCCTTTTAACAACGAAATAGGATGAATTCCACAAATGTATTGGACAATACCACCAACAGTTTTGGTAATCCAACAATTTGCATTTTGACTATATCAGTTGTTTAACAAACAAAATTGTCGATTCCGCATACTTTCATAGCTATGAATACCTTTTTGATGTTGCTAATAAATGCACATCAATATTTGCAAAATGAAGTTGTTACAGCAAAGAACTTTCTATTTGAAGATTTCGACAACAATGAGGTTGACATACTGACAAAAAAATGTCAAAATGAATTTCTGATTAATTGTTGTTGATTCAAGCAACATTTTCACAACAAAACTGGATACTGTTGAAATTAACAACTCTTTTCTAACTGTGTATGCATTACATGTATGGGCTTGTGATGGTAACGCACTGGAAACCAGGCGGTTGTATGAAGACTGCTTTCTAAATAGAAATATTCCGGATGCTGGAGAATTTTCAAATATTCATAGAAGTTTTAAACCAGACAACCTTCCGGAAAGAGTACAAGTACTGTAAGAACACCAGAAATTTAGGTGGCGGTTTTGAATTCAATTGAGGAAGATCACGGATTGAGTACACGAAAAATTGGGAACAATTTGAATATCTCACATATTCTTGTTTGGTAAATTCCCCATGACTTTTTATTATATCCCTAACATATCAAGCGGGCTCACGAGCTACTC
Organism: Gonioctena quinquepunctata; assembly: GCA_018342105.1. Lineage (NCBI taxonomy): Eukaryota > Metazoa > Arthropoda > Insecta > Coleoptera > Chrysomelidae > Gonioctena > Gonioctena quinquepunctata. Next base: position 60,091 of record JAFIRS010002169.1, read on the forward strand.
CCTCGCGACTTTCCATTACGGATGATCTTTTGACAGTGGTTTCTTCAAAAAATGTATGAAAATCCATGATTTGATACTGAAAATTTATTCACCGATGAAGCCAATTTTTCCAGAAACGCCATCCAAACCTTTCACTTAAATCATTTTTGGACCAACCCACATGCACATGATCTGGGAATCCCGACACCAGGAGCAGTTTTCCGTTAACGTGTGGGCTGGAATATGCGGTGAATATTTAATTGTACCCTATATTCTTCATTCGAAGTTGAATAGGCATAATCACCGGCAGTTTTTCGAAGAAGAACTGCCAGTTTTGATGGAAGATGTTCCCATTTTGGTAAGAAATCGACTGTGGTTTATGCACGACGAAGCGCCACACACAGGTGAAAATGAAGGAATAGCTGGCCAAAATTATATAAAGACGAAATATTATTTTTGTTGATAGTTTACACGTAGAATAACACTTATCAATTAATCAATTGCATGAAAGGTACCGAATGATCACATATTGCCACGTTCACAAGCTTTTATTTAACTTGCTTCGTTCGCATGTCCTGTCTCTCCGGTTCAAAATTTGTAACTGAATTTTGACACATTTCTAATCGTCCGATTGACTTGAAATTTGGCAGGTGCATATAATTTTGGTGACAATGTCTTATGAAATTTTTATTAGAGAGAAAAAAATGGCGGCTCCAAGATGGTACGTGGACCAATTCTGTGATTATGTTCCGATTCTATTCAAAATTGGTATGTAGGGGTTTTTGGGGACGGAGATTATGAATTTTTTTTCAAAATATATGAATACAAGATGGCATTTTGTGATTAAGGCCCGATTCTATCGAAAATAAGTATATATGGGTTTCTGGGGTCGGAGATTATGAATTTTGTGTCAAAACCCATAAATTCAATATGGCCGCTCCAAAAGGGTCGACAAATTTTTACATTTATGATCCCATTTGACTCAAAAATAAGTATTTGGTTTTCAAAGTCGAAAATTCGAAATGGAGTCGCCAATATGGCGGATGAGCTTCGTTATTAATAATCAGAATCAACTCAAAATCGACTTGTATGGATTCTTGGGGACGCAAATAATGAATTCATCATCAAAATATGAAAATTCGAAATGGCGGCGGCTCCAACTTTTGACAATGTTTTTGAACAGAAAAGTACATTGAAGTGTCAAGCCAATTTTTATTTTTACTCTGGAAACGTTCATCTTTTCTTGAGGCACTTTGCCACTCCTTTTTATATTGATGTATAAATTTTGACAACTTTGGTTAGATGTCTGGTAGTTAGTCCTTACAATTTGTAGCCTCACGAATTTTTGAAACCAGTTATTCACATATTGACTCATTCCCATCTGATGCGCCATTTTTATAAAAAGTAACAAGTTCTCGTCGACTAATTGAGATTTTTATATGTGGAAAAAAAACTGTTATTACTACGAAACCTCTAATATTTTTACATTCTGCTGAATATTTTTTCTACAATTCGATTGATTGTCGATGAAACATTCTGAAATCTCCCTACCGCAATGGGAGGATTCCCTTTGGGAGGTAGAGAATGGGGAAAAGTGCTTTTTACCTAATTTCAAGTCTACAATTGTCAATTATAAAGAATACAAAATTAAAGCTAATTACTTATAATGCTTGGACATATTTTTCGTAATCTTCTGGCTCGGCAAATCAGTGGTGAAAAAATGCAGTCGAATTTTTTCCTCTATAAGTACACCACTAGAAAAAAAAATAAAAAAATTAAAAAAAAAATATGTGTTCGACTTGAACTATTTGACAGACACCGCATAATTTATATTATTCAATATTTTCACAAAGTAAAGCATTTGGTACGTCATGTGATGCAATAATGAATATTTATGTGGATTCAAGATGTTCGAAAGAGACAGAACTGGAAGCAGATTATTTTAGGATATTGGACAATTTCTGATGGCACACCCTATACAATAACATAGACTCAATATAACGGAGTCCTAAATTCAATTACCAGTACACTATACTGACCTATCTTGTCATGAAAATATACAATGTACCTACTTTAATAAATAGATCAATTGAGGTCGCGAATCTCAGCTCTATTTCAGATGGATTTCAGATACTAAGAAAGAAGGGACCTGATTGGAATTTTATAGAAAACCCGGGGAAATTGATTCTGTTTAGAATTATTTTTGTTGTAAATTTTGAAATAAGCCACGGAATTTGTAATATATCAAAGATATTGATTTTTGTCCCACCCCAGATATGAAATCCCTGCAAACCTTCATTTGAGGGCAAAAAGGGCAGACTGGGAAGTGGCTAAACGAACGGTAACTCATTCAAAAGTAGTGTGGGCAATGAACTCCTTCAAGCCTTACAAGTCTCCGGGCCCAGATGGAGTATTTCCCATACTACTTCAGAGCAGAGTTGAATATCTAGCACCAGAACTGTGCAGACTGTACAGGCTGAGCCTAGCATTGGGATGGCTACCTCAAACCTGGAAAACTGTAAACGTGGTCTTTATTCCAAAACCTGGACGAAACTCATATGACCAGGCAAAGGCATACAGACCAATAAGCCTATCGTCATTTCTTCTGAAAGGCTTAGAAAAACTGATAGATACAGACATAAGGGAAACCGCTCTTGTAGAACGGACATCAAAACTAACATGCCTATCTAACAGGAAAATCATGCGAGACGGTACTTCATCAGCCTGTTTCAAGGCTTGAAGAGTCTCTAGCAAACAAAGAAATTGCACTATGCTCTTTTCTAGACATCGAAGGAGCCTTCGACAACACCTCCTTTGAAAGTATGGTCTCTGCGGCCACTCGAAGAGGCATTGACGAAACCACCTGCAGGTGGATACACTCAATGCTTCACAATAGACTGGTCCAAGCCAACATGTTTGAGGAAACAGAGCAGGTTGAAATTTCCAGAGGTACCCCACAGGGGGGCATACTCTCCCCCCTTCTGTGGGACATGGTTGTAGATGAACTGCTAATTTCTCTGAATGACCAAGGGTATTACTCTCAAGGGTATGCAGATGACTTGGTCATCCTCATCAAGGGAAATAATACTCGAACAACCTCAGAGCTAATGCAAAATGCACTGAGACAGTAGAGGAATGGTGTAACAGAGAGAGCCTAAGGGCAAATCCGAACAAAACAACACTAATTCCCTTCACCCGGAGAAGAAACATGGGAGATCTCATACCTCCCAGGCTATTCGGTGAAACATTACAAGTAGTAGAGCAGGTGAAATATCTAGGGCTGATTCTTGACAAGAAACTAACCTGGAACCCGCATCTTCAACATGTAACCAACAAAAGCAAGATAACCTTCATGATGTGCAGGAGAGCTTTTGGAAGAACCTGGGGGCTTGAACCGAAAGACATGCACTGGCTTTACACAGCGGTAATAAGACCAAGAATAACTTATGGCTCACTCTTATGGTGGCCAAAAACAAATCAAGACAGGCAAAAACCAACCTTGGGAAAATCAGAGGCTTGCCTGTCTCTGTATCACGAGTGCAATGAGTAGAACTCCAACAGCTGCAATGGAAATCATCCTAAACCTCGAACCCCTTGACTTGCATGTCATTGGAGAGGCCAGGATGAGTGCATACAGACTGAAACAAACAAAAAACTGGAGAATCCGAACAACTGGACATACCGGAGTCACTCATGTGATCAACATCGAAGAACTCGAAATGATTTCAGATTACATGCAACTCCTATACTCATTCGTAAAACCATTCGAAATACGAATTGATGGATCTGGATGGGCCCCGAGTATAGAATCACAATCAACTGCGGACATAGTCTGGTATACAGACGGTTCAAAGACAGTTGAAGGAACGGGAGCAGGAATACATGGGGTAAGGCCAAGAAGGGATTACATAATACCACTTGGTAAATGCTCCACGATATTCCAAGCTGAAACACATGCTAGCATAGTATGCATTCAGAAGAATCTAGAAAGTGGTTATAGGAAAAAACACATCTACATTCTATCTGACTGTCAAAGAGCTATCAAATCACTCAACTCTATACATATAAAGTCCAAACTGGTCTGGGACTGCCTCCAGAACCTCATCGAGCTGGCAAAACACAACAAGGTCACCTTGATGTGGGTGCCAGGTCAAAGAGGCATTGAAGGCAACGTCAAAGCGGACCAGCTAGCTAGACAAGCATCTGAAACGCTATTCACAGGGCCAGAACCTGCACACGGGATTAGCAAAAACCGATGCAGGACCCTGATCGACGAGTGGATAAAAAGAAGACACCAACAATATTGGGATCAAACTATCGGGCAAATACACAGCGAAGTCATGGTAGGGCATCCAAACCGGACCCTGACGGCTGACCTTCTGAACCTGAACAGAACGAAGGCTCGTATAATAATAGGTCTGTTGACTGGACACTGCGGCCTAAGAAAACACCTAAACATCATGGGAGTACGCAGGGAAACCGTGGAGTGTAGGCTGTGTGATGAAGGGGAGGAAACAGCCTCTCATATTATCTTCGACTGTGACGCCCCAAGTAGTAGGCGACACAGAACCTTTGGAGAGATCAGCCCGGAAACAGGCATGGATCCGAAGAACCTTATCAACAGGATTCTTAACCTAATTGAAGGCACAAACCTGTTTGAATGAGGAACCACTGACGACAGAGTGATACAATAGACCCCAGCTGGTCGCAGTGTCAAGGGAAGCTAAGTGCCAACCCTGTCCCTGGCTCGTCAGCCTTCAACCAACCACCAACCCAACCACCCACCCCCACGGGGTGAATCCCGTCATGGAGGGGGGGCAAAACTTAAAGACAATCGATAACCCAACAATGAGCTCTCACATTCAAATTGAAAAAAAAACAGAATTTCTTCCCAAATTATGGGGATTTTTTTCAAGTTAGCGCTTGGCGCGTATACACTTATCCACGAGTCAAATAGATCTAACATATTTTTTTCTGAAAAGCTGAATTTGATACCAATTCAAAGCTTTTGGAATGAGCTTTCATATGATACCAAATATGCCGTTTGATCTTGATTGATATGGTACTTTCATTCCAAAAATAGTAGATGCAAAATATTTTTTGTCATACTAACTTTGGAATCGTGTTATCTTTGACTGGATAGATTAAAAGTAATGTTTTTATGCAAATAAACATGTTTCTTACCTTCTTGAACGGAATCCATGATAAATGAATAACTTTCAACCCTGCACCAAATTTTACACACACAGCAAATAGTTCTCGGAAAACTCTATATGGCGATCTGTCAAGAAAACGACTTTGTTTGAAAACACACAGGTAACTAGATAAAGTGCTCAAAGTCAAATTTTGCTCACCAAAAGATGGTCTTACTCGCCCTATCAATAGTGCAACAAGTTATTGTTCAATTGAGATATCTTCAGAAAAAATGATTTTAGCCAGCTTTTTTGGTCATTCTCACCTGTGTTTCGCCAGTGCACTTCAGTGCTCCGGCGCGCGAATATTTAATCAAAATATCAATAATCGCTGGATAGGTCGCGGATAGTTTAGATTGATACTGAAGAGTAGTTGAGAAATCGCATCATAGTTTCCTGCGAATCTATTGAAACACTCCGGCATTTTCAAAGAGTACGTGAGACCATGAGAAAAAAGAACAGAGGCATGCCTATTTGCAGGAAGTTCACATTTTGAAAATCTGATTTGATTTATTTCTTTTTGCGTTCAGGGGTAATTTTGTGTTAGCATTCCTACATGTATTCAGATTACTTTCATTTTTCAAATTTTATCGTTTATAAATTATGTTCTTGAATAAATTTTTTGTTAAAGTTACCTACATTGTTTTTTTTCGTGAGTGGTCTAGCGAGGTGCAAATTGATGAATAACATTTTTTTTATGCGAAAACCGTACGTCAAACGAAAAAAAATCGTGTAACCAGATTTGCTCAGAAAGAAATGATGATTTCAAAAATGATTTTATCTTCACGAAAATGCAGTGGCGTAACACTTTTCTCTTTAAAATATTTCAGTACAAATCCCCCACGAACGCCGCTGGCAAGAATAAAAAATTGCGGTTCAGTAGAAAATGCTTTTGATGCATGAGAGATGCGTACTATGTTTCACAAAAATATCTGGGGTCATATCAAAGTATTCATAAAAAAAAGATTTTTTTCTTAAAACTTTGGCACCCTGTAGTTCAAAAACTAAGACCATTTGGACATATGTTTATATGAAGTTTTTTTTTTTCGAAATAGACCCATGAATAACCTGCTCGAATATTAGCTTTATATTAAAAAACCCTGTATATATATATATATATATATATATATACCATTGAGTCTGAGAGATGGGGCACCCTTATTTTTGAGAAAAAACCCGATTCAAAGCATTGAAAATTTAGGGGGCTATTGAACAACTAAAATGTGATTTTTGAGATAAAAATTAATTTTGTAGCACTTCAGTTTCGCCAGAAATGATCTGAGTATTAGTTTTTCAAATAGAACACCTTAACATTTTCACATTTTTGAAATCTAGAGCAAATTCTGAACATGATAAGCTAAATTTTTTAATATTTTTTTTTTTTATTTTTTTTTAAGGATGATGATTTTTTACTTGTTGAACATTTCTCTCCGATGCCATGTTGTCCGAGAAAATGAAATAAGCATTTTAATTACAATACATTGCCACCAGCCGCTGTTTGAATGTGGCAAAATCACATTTTTTCGATTATCTCATGTTTTTCAAATGGCATCTCTATGGGACACTCTCTGCCACAGATTGTTTCGAAGGAAAGGAATCGAATGATACCAAAATTTTGAATATCTGTCGATTATTTTCAGATTTATCACTATTACAAAAAATGTACCAAAAAGTATTGTGGCCGCTGGACTAATTAAAATCCCAAATAATAACATTATTTGAAATTTCACTTACTATACCAGTAAGAATAGTTGGCAAATTTGATGTATGTATTTCTAATAGATGCATACCTACTCCAGAAAAATGTTATGAAAATTCTGGTTTGCTACCAGCAGATATTTCATGAAGTCTATAATTCACATTTTAAAAGTAATTCGTCTTCAAAAGCAATTACTAGTATTCTATATAGACCCATTATGGTTGATAGGAACACAGAAATTACACTATCCATTTTCACAGATTCTGAAAGTGTTTAATAGTTTAATCTGTTTCAATAAGGAATGTGTTTCCATCGTCAACTCAAAATTTGTCAAAGTCGCCTTTGGATAAAAAAAATAAATGAATATCTGCTGTCAAATAAGTATCAATACGGAATAACTGTTATCTCAGTCAATAATTATAACTGTGTCATGGATAAATTTAGCCAAAATGAAAAAATTTACATGCTTTTAATTTACGGTGAGTGTCTGAGGAATTCTACAGCTGCATCAAATTTATACAGACGAGGTTTCCTGGTAGAAGACATCCGTGTGGGACAACTTCGTGAAACTGAACGTCAGTTGAGACAAGAGCCAAATAACCGACGTATTCGAAATCGAAATGTAAATGTAATAGTCAGCGAAGATAAAAGAGATAGACGTTCTAGGATATGTAGAGGTAAATCCGACTTCTTCCCAAAACGAGAATTAGCTAATGAATGTGACGCAAGTCAATCGACTGTACAGATAATTTTGAAAAGCATAAGTTTCGCTCGTATAAATATCCGATAAATCAAAGGGTTTATGGTGGAGACGATGAAGGAAGACTTGAATACTGTCGATGGTTTCTTCATAATGTTCGCGAAAAACCTCAATTTCCTTTGAGAACTTTATACTCAGATGAAACAAGATTTACCAATAGAGGGCTCTTCAATAGGCATAATACTTGATATTGGGCACAGCAGAATCCAAGGCTTTTACATCAAGGTAATCCTCAAGAAAGGTTCGGATTTAACTGTTGGATGGGTATACTTGGAGATCGATACATTGGGCCAGATTTTTTTGATGGATCACTTACTGGAGCGAGGTACCTAACGATTATTCGGGATGCTATCGAGCCAATCATTGACGACCTTCCAGTGGATCTGCAAAATTTCTATTTTCAACGGACGGTACCCCTCATAATCATGGAATGATAATCAATTACCTGAATAATGCTTACAGAAATGAACTAATTTCTACCAATGGTCCCATCAGATGGCCACCTAGGTCACCAGACTTAACCCCTTAGACTATTATTTATGGGAAACAATAAAAAAATGATGTATATGCAACTTCTAGTGAGACACGCGAGGAACTGCAACAAAAGTAATCACAGCTTTCAATAATATCAGCCAGAGTTAACTAGAGCAGTTCGAGCAGCAGTCAGAAGGATTGCAAATTTTGCATGGAACATAATACCAACATTTTTTAGCATTTTTATAGTAAGAGTATTAGAGCATTGTGCTACGTATTTGTTGTTTTCAAAAATTTGTTTAAATGTTGATAATCCTCAAAATCGCGTATTCAAATTCAAAATAATTAATTTAACGTATGATAATTTTCAATGTTAAAATCGTTATGAAAATTGAGTAGAAGTGATATTTAAAATTTCCATCATTTTTGGGGTTGTTAAGTCAGCAGCTGCACTATTTTGTGGTACATTTTTTATGATAGTGATAACTCTGAAAATAATCGACAGATATTCGAAATTTTGGTATCATTCGATTCCTTGCCTTCAGAAACAGTCCGTTGCAGAGTGTCTCATAGAGATGCCATTTAAAAAACATGAGATAATCGAAAAAAAGTTATTTTGTCACATCAACAGCGGCTGGTGGCAAAAGTATTGTAATTGAAATGCTGATTTCATTTTTCTCGACATGGCATCGGAGAGGAACGTTCAAAATGTTAAAATCATCATCCTTAAAAAAAAATAAAAAAAAAAAAATAAAAAAATTAAAAAAAAATTTGCTTATCATGTTCAGAATTTGCTCTGGATTTAAAAAAAGTTAAAATGTACAAGGTGTTCCATTTGAAAAACTAATACTCAGATCATTTCTGGCGAAACCGGAAGTGCTACAGAATTAATTTTCATCTCAAAAAATCACATTTTAGTTGTTCAATAGCCCCCTAAATTTTCGTGCTTTGAATCGGATTATTTATCTCCAAAATATAGAGGTGCCCCATCTTCAGACTCAATCATATATATATATATATATATATATATATATACATAAAGGGTGTTACTAAATTAGTGCGAAAGTTTTTAGGGGTGATTCCTTGTCGAAAATGAAGGGTTTTCATGTAAACAAAGCTCTTAGGCTTTCCTTGTGAAGTTACATGCTTCCAATAATGGAAAAAAACATTGTGGGCATGTTCTACTAATGAAAAGCTACTGAATATTTTTTAATCTTGTTGTGATCTTTAAAGGGGTGAAACATGCAACCCTATTACAATTTTCACCAGAACTTTTGACAGAAACAAAATTTATCAATTAAAAAAATATATGTTGGGAAGAACGATTCATTGCAGAACTTTTTCAACTCCTGTATTGTGTCAGTAAAAGCAATAGTTTCTAATGAAAAAATAAAATACAACATTGGGCATGAACGGATCTTCTGTAAATGGAATCGAACAAATCTAGTGGGTGGCTGTCACTTTTGTTTGCGCAACTTGTACTTCAATCGTAGTATTTTAAATAGAAAAGCCCAGTAGTTGGCTGTCAGTCGCTTTGTTTCTATGTGGTAGTTGAAAGTTCGAATTGTGTCTTTTGAAATAATATGAATTACACTATCGCTGAAATGGCCGATATGCATTTTATGTAAGGTCGTTCCAATGGAAATTCTTTGGAAGCTAGACGGCTCTATGCGAGATGTATCCTCAGAGCGTTGATTCACACAATTTTGCACACATCTTCCCCAACGTATCTGTGAAAGGGGACTTTTCAAAAACGAACAACTGAATGTGGTCGTCCACAGTGATAACAACGGTGGCACTGGAAGAGGAGGTTCTCAATATGATTGAAGATTGTCCGGAATTAAGAGTACAAGACAAATTGCTAACACACTCAATGTTAGCAATAAACTAATCTGGAAAACTTCAAAGGATCACCAATTGTATCCTCATCATATTCAACGAATCCGAGCCCTTTGCCGCGAGATTTTCGTCATCGCGTATACTTTGTCGATGGAGTCTTCAAATGATTACGCAATACTCATTCTTGAAAACGTAATATTCACTGACAGATCATTTTTCAGGCAAGGATTACAAATTTCCATAGCAATCATCTTTGCGCCGAAGATAACCACATGCAATTCAAGAAGGTCGGTATCAATATGAATTTTCACCTAACGTGGGTCGGAATTTTCGACGAAAATATTATTGGACAGTATTTTCCACCATTGAAGGGCTAACTGGTGCAACCCTATACAAATTTTTCTCCGGAGCACCCATTTGCTTGAAAATATACCAGTAGCTATTCGACCACGGATGTGGCTTATGCCAATGGTGCGCCCTGTCAATTTCAGCATAACTGCTCGTCAGTACTTGGACGACGATGTATCCAAATCGTTGGAAAGGCAGGCAGGACCTCAACCTTGCCTCCCAGATCTCCAGACTTAAGCCACTCGGACTTTTGCATCTGGGGTCCCGAAGTGACGTTTACACGACCCATTGGATGCAGCCTGCGGGACAATCGAAAACACACCCGATATTTCAACGTTTGTGCCAGTCCTATCAGACGACGACTCGATACCTGTCTAATGGTTGGAGGTGGTCATTTCGAGAGAAGTTTTAACTCGTTCCGTTTGATCTTGTTGTCTTTTCCGTTGTTGTGATACATATTTTGTTTGTATTGTTAAATTGATATTCCATTGAAATAAAACATGGTACGCCCTATTATATACAACGAAGAAAGAAGTTCAAACAACCTAGAGTCAACATCAAACCTATCCTCAACAACGACCTACAGAAAGTGCTGAAGTTCCTAAAGACATTAATATATATGTAAAATCTGATTTCTAATCAACTTGTGTTTGTGTCCTCCACTAATAATTCTTAACCCGTTTTCAGGGCCATTTTGTTGAAATAAAAAAAAAACATGGTACTGGTACGCCTACATTAAAAGTTGGGGAAAAAAGCGGAATAATTCCAAATGTTACGATTGAAGTCACAAGTTTGTAAAAAAAAACTTTGCCCACCTACTAGATTTTTCATTCCATTTACAGAAGACCCGTTCATGTAAAATGTTGTATTTAATTTTTTTATTAGAAACTATTCCTTTTTAAGTTAAGAGTTAAAAAAAATTTTTTCAGTGAATCGTTCTTTTCAATAAATTGAGAAATAGTAGATGATTTATTTTCCATAATTATATAATTTTTACCTCCTCTTCATTGTGTATAAATAAACCACGAGACTTTGTTGTTGTTCTTTTCATTAAAAATCAAACGTGAGCAAATACAAAAAAAACATATATATATATATATATATAAAAAAATATATATATATATAGTTCGGATTTGGATTCATAAATTAAATTCAGACAATTAGATAGACGTTTCCCCCCTGGCCAAAGGCTTCTTTAAATTTTTTCTTTTTTTTTTTTTTATAGATACATTTGGGAAAATTATAATTTTTGGGTTCTGAAAAAAGTAGAGCAGAATCGTACATTATAATCGAAAAATAATGGGGTTTATGTAGGGTTAGGGTTGCATTATAGGTAAGTTACGTACCTTGGGCCATTGCATTTGGGTTAATGGGGGGGGTTTTCATATTTTTTTTTATGTTGCAGTAACTTCGGGAAAACCTTGTTCTGTTGTTTATGAGGAATAATATTTGGAATACAGCTCTAGGTATCAGGGAAAGGTTTTCTTGTTTCAAAATTATGGACCAATCCGTGATGGAGGAGTTCAGTGGCACGTTTGGGGGGGGATTTCGTTTTATATCAATCTTGTTTGGTACGCATTTGTTGGTTTCGGTTGAATAGTTTCCCCTAATATTCCCAATCAATAGCTCGTCGCTTTTGTATTCGAACTGAAAACTTGCCCCACACATCCAAAGCATTTTTTTTTTAATTTTCACCCGCATCTGAATGAAAGCTTGTTTTAAAAGGTTTTCAATAAAAATTTTAAATTTCTTTGATTTGACCAGATTACATAGAAATTAGGAGGAATTCAAATTTGGATCTTTCATCAATTTCTCCATGAAAATTTGAGATTTATACAAAAAATTATTGTTTTTTTTTATTTAAAACCAAATTACAAAAAAATATTAAAGCTTTCCCGGGAGATTTGGACTCTTCTACAATTTTTTGATCGTCGAGTTTGAGTTTATAGAAAAAATAAATCCCGTTTGTGTTTTTCAGTGAATAGTGTCAATTTTTCTGAAATATGATTCGTTAGCAAGATCGATGTCTTTTTTCAGAATCAATAATTAAATTTCCCAAAATCTACCTTTCCGACTGGCCGAGCCACAGGATTTTTTCAAAATTCAACCATGAATGTTACAACTTTTTTGTTATGAACATTATCAAAATGTATAGTCATTTAAAAATAAATTTGGATTTCTTGAAGTCATTCTCTTCTGTGCGGTAATAATGCCCTTTTTTAATATTAGTTGGATTTAGGGATGATGTGACCATTCTCTTCCTATATTCTTCATTTTAAGTGATTTGGAGACTGAGCAAAAAAACAAACTTTCCCGGTTGCGCCAGCTGTCAAAAATTTCATGGTGTTTTAATAGACACTTCCAAAAGAAACATCATCTGTTCCCCGATAAGCATTCCAACAACATTATCAGTTTTATCAGTTCAATCATCTCTGAAAACGAAAATATTACATCCTGGAATTGCCCGGGAAAAGGGTTTATTGGCATAACTTCTGACAACAATTTTAAAAATTTTCGTAATTAACAACAACTATATGAATTTTTTTCTTTCGGGATCGTTTCGTTAATTGTTTTCATCGATTTGTTTGTTTCGTTATCTTCTATGTGAATTGCGGCTGTGTAAATAAAAATGGTCGGATGACGCAGTTTTGCATGGTGAAAAAAGTAATGGGTCAAAAAACCACTTAGGAAAAAAAGTCGGTGCTACTTGTAACGATATTCGAATTGAATTTGAGCCAATTTTTTTGTAATCGACTGGTATGGAGATATTAGTTGATCCTCTGCTTTTCAAACCGAGAATATCATGATTATAAAAAATTTTTCCTTTGATTTATCGAATATATAAAAAAAATTTCTTTTGCAGTGAACTGTTCCCATATTTTACTTTCCATATCTATTTAAAATTGGCCGTTTGTTAAGATTGGGGAATAGATGGATACATTCGAAGCGAGGTAAGGAAAAACCCGAGAGAAATAATTGACAGCTACCTGGAAGACAGATCACTGCAAATATATAAATTGTACAATAGGGCGTTACGGAAGGCGTTTCAACAGGCTCACTACCCGTACCCCCGTGGAATTGGGTAATAAGACGATGTAATTTGGGCGAAATATGTCCCGGGGGCCCTAGATATTACCTATGGACGAAGAATTGGGAAAAGGGGAAAAGAAGGTTTTACCATATAACACCGTTGAGTACGTGGATGTTTAAAAAACGAGGCTTTGCTTCCGAGTCCAGATGCCCCAAAACACGAGTTGATAAATTTAGGCGGTTTGATTCCCGAATTTTGATCCTGATCCCTTCAGCCATATGGTTTTTTGTCGCTTATTTTTTTAAAAAAAGAAAATTAAATCCGGAAAATCGGAAAGTTGAAATACAGCCATGAATTCATTTTCCCCTTTTGGCGATTTCAAAGAAACAAGGTTTTTTTTGGTTTCCCTAAAATATTTGATTTTTTTGACGAAAGTTAACGAAATTCCAAATAAAGGTAAATCAGCTTTTGGGGAGTTTACGGATCCCCCCACCCCCAAAAAACCGGCAAGAATTTTACCATGTTTAAATGCCGGTTGGGGCAAAAAGAAAAATTTTTTTTTAATAATTTGAAATCTTTTTAATTCTTTTTTCACCAAAATTTATTTTATCAATGAACTTTCCCCAATTGTTCTGACAAAATTTAATTCCCCTAAAAACCCCCCAATCATTTAAAAAAGGAATTTTTAAAACTGCCGAATTTTATATTTTTTTTTTTTTTTATCCCAAAATTCTTAAGATTTTTTTCGGGAACCAGAATTTTCCTCCCAAAAAAATTAAAAATGATTTTTAAACCGTGCCCCCCGATCCGTTCAATTCCCCCCGTTCCTAAGAAAATCTCCCAGCATTCCTTAATCCTACCTGTAAGGGGCCAAAGGTTTACGTTGATTTGTAAAAAACCAACCCTTTCCCATTTAGCCGGGGGTTTGATATTATTTCCCTCCCCCCCAGTCCCCAAAAAGGTTATATTATTAAATCTTATAATATTCTTTGAAAAGGTTTGGGTTTAAACCAATGGTTTATGGGTGAGTTGAAAGGTAAAATCTGTCCTATGTCCCCCCCGACCTGTTAATACCCCAGTTTCCAGAATTTCACCCTGAAAAGGTTGCACTGTTTCAGAGATAGAGCCGTATAACTCCTTGATGTTATAAACTTTTTCATGACAATAATTTAAACAGGGTCATTTTCTTCATATCTTGTTTCATATTTGTGATTGACTTGAGTGAATAATTGTTTTTATATGTGCAAATGATAATTTGATATATATATACATAGGTGTGAGTTCCAATATACCAGAAGAGGCTGCTAGTGCGTTCCTTGTTGTAAATAATTTTAAGTTTTTTTTTTGCAGAATATCTAACTGATTGAGATGTGGGCGTACTACACCTCCCCGGCTGTGAATTGCATATTGTAGTCTTGGCTCTACTAGGGCATGGTGAATAATTTTCAGATGCGAGGTGCCAACAATGTTTCCGTTTTATTTGAATCTGTATAGCAGATGTCTAAGTGTTTTTGTGGTGTTTGTTATGTGAACGTCTCACCTTAGATGTGAATCTGGCGTTACTCCTAAATATTTGTAATTTTCGCAGGAGCTGATTACTTTCATAGTTCCATTATTGTCTACATGTAGTGTCGTGTACTTTTGAATAAAGGAGGATTTTTCAAAATTTATTGTTATAACTTTCGGGCGGAACCAGTAAAAATTTTTTTCCAAGTCTGATTCTGTTTTGTTTTTCAGCTCAATCTATGTTCATCAGTGTAAAAGATTGCAGTGTCGTCTGCAAAGCTGGTGATACTTTCTGCTAGTGTATTCAAGGTCAATATGTTGTTGAGGTATATTGTTAATGGGATGGGGCCCAGGACTGTCCCTGAGGTACTCCATATTTTATAATTTTTTCCCCACTTACTTTCCCATCAATCTTCAGAATCTGCGTTCTATTTGAGAGATAACTTTCAAAAAATTATCACCTACCACAATTTCAAGGTTTAGTCACTGCTGGATCGAGTCGACTAGGACCATCTTAGATAACCTTGACCCTCCTAGTGTCAATCTCCGGAATGCAGGTATTACTCAATTCAAAGAAGAAACACGATCTTGAACAAGTCATATATATATATATATATATATATATATATATATATATATATATATATATATACACGAAAATGAGATTTGCATCTATGAAAATATGAGGAAGGAAGACTGTGGCATTTCAGACAAAAGTTTTAAATTATAGAAAAAAAAACTATCTTCGAGCAGGAATCAAACCTGCGTCCTCTAGATATCTACTCATACGCTCTACCAACTGAGACACAAGGTTCCATCTGCGTTTCGAAATACCGCTTTTTTCCATAATTCAATGTTGGATGTCAGGATGGGTTGAGAAGGTAGAAGGTATCTTATTACTCAATATCTCGAGCACTCATCAGTGGCCATCAAGATCAGCTTACCTTCCACCCTAACGTCACCATCTTGTTGAAGGAATCACATTTTACCACTCAAAGATGTCAAAAGTTCTCTCAAAGAATGATAATAACGTTCAAGATATTGAATGTTTCACAATAATATTCGATTTTTCTGTGAAAACCAATGATAAGCTCGAGAGCAAGGAAATAAAATGTTTGTTACACTCGACAATACAATGGAAATAACTTCCATTACATTTTGTCAACAATGAATATTGTCTAACTGCAGATATAAATGATGAAGTTTGGAAAATAACGTTAAATGCCGAAGCATGGGTTTTCGACACTGTTTGTAAGTTGGTTTGCATTTTCAACTTTAATCTGCAAACCTATAATGTTATTCTGCATTCATAATTATTGAAAATTTGTTATTGTGGGAACTTCGAAAATTCTTCTTTTTAATTTTTTCAACCGAGTGGCCGCGTCGTTACGTCACATGATGTTGTCGCCCGCCATCTAGTAGTGAAATTCAGAAGCTCATTTTCATATCACATATATATATATATATATATATAACGTTAAAATGAAAATATATATTCAGTTTCAAAATATATACAAAATAAGAAAATATATATCTGAAAACTATTTTTGACATAAACGGCACCCAGTACACTACATGATATAGAACGTATTAATAAAACCCCTTTGTCTAAATTGATTATTCCTGTTGTTCACCACAATCATATACATTATTGATACGCAGTCCGAGATACTCAATTAATAATAATAAATATAGGATTCAATCTCATGAGAAAAACAAATAGCGTCTGCTCTAATAGCAAACACCGATAAATATACTCAAGTTTGATTGGTTTTCTGGTATGATATAAAAGTTTTATACGACGATCCTATTATGGGGATTTATGATTTAATTATGAGTTTTATGGGTATTATCGGTTTCGTAGTGTGTTGGGATATTGTTGACGTTCTTTATTAGCACTTCAACCCTTCATCAAATAGAATCAAAGTCATATAGTTATCGAAGTGATTGATTGATAGGCGATATTGAGGGAAAACAGTTATTTTCCCATGCATATTCTATATTTGTATGTGTTGAAATGGGTTTCGTAGGGATTTGTGAACTGGCTGTTGTCGAATTTTGTTCCTTTCCATCAGAATCTAGTTGAATATCATGTTTCATGATGTAAGAGTTTTTGATATGTTGATGGTGACTTGAATTTGTAGAATGAGGGGTTTAGCTATGAGAAGATTCCTTACTTTGTGAAAAATTATATTTTCATTTTAGATCCCTGTTCTCTGTAATAGAAAAAAAATACGATGGCGCGGCCAGTCTAAAAGGTAGATTTTAGAATTCGTTAGGAAATTACCATTCCATTAACCAAGCTAACGAATCATGTGTCAGAAAAATGTGATACATGTTTATTGGAAGTCACATCATTTCTATTTGGGCATAAATCTCGAACACTGCGATAAAAAAGATTTATAAAAAAACTATGTTTCTTGAATGAGGATATCATAAATATTTCCTTCAGGGTAATCTTTATTAAGAATTCTAATTGAAGTCTAGGTAAAGAAGCCGGCGGAAAAAAAGCCGCGGAAAAAAAGCCGCCGAAAAAAACCACCTCCGCTATTCCGGATTCTGCAGGTGGAAGAAAATTTCAATAAATATATCTCATTATTATTTATTTTTATTACATAGAGTAACACAACATGATATATATTTCATTTGGGCGCGTTTTCTACAAAGTCAAAGAGCTTTCAGCTCATTTGCATTTTGTCGTAGGTTGCCCTCTTCTTGGGAGTTGGTAGTGGTCTAGTTTGCAGCTGTTCTATATTGGTATAGTCTACCGCAACGTCTTACCTCATTATATGAGTAAGCACCCAGATTGATCGATGCTTCATTCCCACTGAATGGCTGAACCTATTGTTCGAACCTAAAACAAAATTGCAATTTAAAAGAGGATACAGGTTTATAGTAAAATTTACTATGAATACGTGATGATATTACAAAAATACGAACCTTCTGTACTGTTATTCGTCTTGCCAGTAATCACAGCATCATGAACATTCCATGTTTCGGCTGAGAATGAAGCCCGAATCCTCATCAAGCGGGGGCCTCGTTCCTGATTGCCTACTCTTCTGAAGGTCCCAGATACGTAGGTTTGGTCGAAATAATCCATTATATCTGCAAATTCAACTCCATCCGGGTGGTTCTGGCACATATGGTAGAAGCAGTCTCTTACGGATATATCTTTTCTCAAAATGGAATTTGTGGCGTTCATTGCAGCTTTCACAGAGTCCATGTACACTGTTTGAAAAAATTGTAGAATTGCAACTGTTTTACAATACAACATATGAGTGAAACTACAAATCAGTGTATTGGCAATACAAAATATAATACAATTCCAGTAATATACCAAAACATGTGAGGAAACCTACCAAGATGAGTCGCAATTTTACAATCTTCCTGTAGTAACCCTACACGTATTGTAATTTTACTATAACTCTGACTTGAAAATTATTTGATGTATTGTAATTCAACTGATTTTTTTTATTTTTCTTAGGTGTTTTGTAATTTAAACGAACTGTTTCCAGTCAAAAGTTTTTAAAATTCACAAACTTTGTTTGTGATTTGATTTACTACAATTTTTTTGTAAAGTAACAAAAGTAGATAAGAACTGAAATTACTCTGAAGTCATTGAAAATTTAAAAATATTTTTAGTATTTCCACAACTCTGACTTGAAAAGTATACAGTGCTTCTCAAAAGTCCCCCCCCCTCTCTTATTTTTGGAACGATTATACATAAACAAGTGAAATTTGGAAACTGAATATTAAAGGTTGTAAACTTCCCTACTAGTGATGATAGATGACGAAATCGTCAAAGATGACGTCACAAGGCCATTGTGACCAATAATTTCAAATGGAACCCTACGGCAAGCGACACTTCTTTTAAAAGGTATCGAAAAAACCTATTCAATGATACTAATTTTGTTTGTGTTCATGGCAGTTTTAATGGCTCAATAGTAAACATTAAAATTTAAATGCCATTCAGTATGATATTAATTACAGATTCAAGAATCAGTATCTACTTAAAGAAATTGCTCGAAGTGACCTCCATTTACTTCCTGACAGTGGAATATCCTATTTTTGAACTCTTCTCGTACTTTTGCAAATGTGTCTGCGGAAACAGCCTCACATTCTGCAACAATACGTTGTTTTAAAACGTCAATATTGTCAGGTTCAGTAACGTAAACCTCCGATTTAAGGTACCCCCACGGAAAAAAATCCAAAGGTGTGAGGTCCGGTGATCGAGCTGGGCATTCCGTTGAACCTCGTCGTCCAATCCATCTACCACGATACTCCTCATCCAAATGCCGTCTTACTGCACCGTAATAGTGTGGAGAAGCACCATCCTGTTGGAATGTTATTTCCAAATTGCCGAATTCATCTGGATTATCTT
Source organism: Gonioctena quinquepunctata (assembly GCA_018342105.1). NCBI lineage: Eukaryota > Metazoa > Arthropoda > Insecta > Coleoptera > Chrysomelidae > Gonioctena > Gonioctena quinquepunctata. The sequence goes on from JAFIRS010002169.1 coordinate 79,300, forward strand.
CCAAAATTTCAAGGATTAACGGTTCTATTGCGTTTTGCAACAGCTCCAGATAAACCTCACCAGTTGAATTGGTATTCAAAAAAAGAGGCCCAACGATGTGGTTTCCCAGGATACCTGCCCAAACATTCACCTTCTGGGGAAATTGGGTATGTGTTTCACGAAACAGGTGAGGATTTGCGTCACTCCAATACCTCACATTCTGCGTATTTACATTTCCATTCAGATAGAAAGTACTTTCGTCACTAAAACAAATTGTTTTGACATAGTCTGGCTGTTTGGTTAATTATAGTTTCCATATTTTCACAAAATTCTAGTCTTCGGTCTGGGTCGTCGTCTGAGAGTTGATGAACCATTTTCAATTTGTATGGATGAAATTTGTTTTTTTCAACACCCTGTGTACTGTACATCGACTGACTTCACAGGTAGATGCAACGTGAGTTGTTGAAGAAGTGGGATTAATTATTACTTCTGCCAGTATATCAATTTTTTTCTCATCAGAAATTTGTGGCCTGCCAGATCGTTTCGCATCATTAATACTACCCGTTATTTCAAACTTACGGAGACGCTCCCTTTAATAAGTCCTCGAAACGGGGCGATCGTGAAACCTCTCATTAAAAATGCATTCTGCTGCATGAATATTTTGTCCAGTTTCACTAAGAATTAGGATCGCTGCTACTTTATCACCTAAAGCACGTACCATTTCGCTTTTTGAAGCACTTAAACGTTCGGCTCACAACAGTTTAACAAATTATTACAATGTACAAAAATATTAAAAGTACCAAAAGCTGCTAAAACAGTTAAACGTTCGATCAAAAATACACAAATTATTAAATGTACAAAAACTTGGACAATTACAAAAACGTCGAATTAGGGAGACTAACAAAAACCTCAGCTTATTTGACAACTATCCAGAGGCGGAGCTTGAATTTGGAATTTTAGTATTACCTGATTTAATTCATCACAGCTTTGCGTTTTTTAAAAGCGAGTTACCAAAACTGCCATAAACACAAACAAAATTAGTATCATTGAATATGTTTTTTCGATACCTTTTAAAAGAGATGTCGCTTGCCGTAGGGTTCCATTTAAAATTATTGGTCACAATGGCCTTGTGACGTCATCTTTGACGATTTCGTCATCTATCATCACTAGTAGGGAAGTTTACAACCTTTAATATTCAGTTTCCAAATTTCACTTGTTTATGTATAATCGTCTCAAAAATGTGAGGGGGGGAGCGGACTTTTGAGAAGCACTGTATAATGTATTGTAATTTCTCTAAAAAAATATTTTTCCTAGGTGTTTTGTTATTCTACCGAACTGTTGGTCGGTTTCCAGTCAAAAGTTTTTGAAATTCACAAATATTGTTTGTGATTTGATTCTCGTATTTACGCATCAAATGTTGGTAGCCTCTGCGTGTTGGAACTGTGTTTTTTGTTTTCCCGGCTTTTCGGGACAATCGGCGTTGACACCGACTAGACAACGCTGCGATTTCGTTTCTAAAAAATACTGTTTAGTGTTAATTGGATTAGTGAAGCGTTTGGTTATTTTACAGTCCGAAAAAAGCTAGCAACTTTTGAATAATCAAATTTTTATCATTCTCATCGTATAAACTTTTGTTAATAAAAAATCACCTATTCAAATATGGAGAAGTTAATAATACTTGTGAGACTATTGCTGAAGTAACTGGAAAAGTTATTGGTCATGATCAAAGGCCATTTGTTGGAAGTTGAAAGAACAGGAATTGTTGGTGAGTAATTCAATAATAATTCATTTTCTATTCGATATCAGTAATTATTCATGGTATTCGAATCATCTGACCATTTGTTCACTTTATTTATCAATGTTTAATAAGAACTGAATTGTATAGTAAATTTACCATGCAATATACTGAAATTACAGAACATTTTCAATCAGAGAGATTCGACAAGGGCGTGGTATAGTATTTTGAGTTTCAAGAAGGGAATAAAATTCCTGAACTGTAAATGAGGGACCGTATTTTCTTAGAGATTTCAGTAATGTGAGAATTCCATTTCATGAAACTATCGATGTGGGCTCCAAGGTACTTGCCTGTGTTACCGAGTGCAATTTCTTCGTATCCTATCTTGACGTTGAAAGTTGGTAGGTTCGATTCGTAGGTTGTGAAAGGTATTATTTTAGTTCTTCCAATATTGATAGTGAGAGATTCAGGTTGAACCAACCAACGATCCAAAGATTTTCAGCTTTTTCTTCAAGTTCCTCCCAATAACTTCCATCATAAATGAGTGCCGTGTCAACAGCATTTGGATGTCACATGTTTGAAGTTCCATCTTTTTGGGAATTGACAAATTCTGAATTGACAAAATTTATTCCATTATCACTTATGACAAGTTGTGGGATTCCATATCTATTGAATATTTTTTTACACATCAAAATTATTGTTTTTGCAGATGAATCCTCTAGTTATTCTATTTCGAAAAAATATAGTGATCTACTAAGATTAAAAATCTTCTTAGCTTTCCTTTTATTCTGACTTTGAATACATCCATACTAATGATTTCGAATGGTTTTTCTGATGGAATCACATAGGGGGATTCTGTTGACTTCTGGAATATTTCAAACAAATTTCCCAATTTTGAACTTTTTCATTAATTTGTGTGGTAACTGAAGGACAAAATACTCGTTCTTCTGCTAAGTTGATATGATGGAAGTATATTCCATTCGTAAGTGGCTGTAGTGCAGTTTATCCAAAATTTTCTTTCGTTGCGTAATGATGTTGGTATGACCGTATGATCCTTGCGAAATGTAATGCTGTGTTCCGTGTGTAATTTTTTGAATTTCCAATAGGGTCGCACTGATAGTGGAGTTTCTGATAGTTTTTCAGGCCATCCATTATACAGTGAGTCTGCTTAAGTTGGCTACATATGGGAAACTTTTTTATTATTAATTTTACGAAAAAAAGTTTTTTCTCTTAAAAAGTTTTGCATGTCCTGAAAGCCAAGATGAAACCATCAGATATGAAATTCTATCAACATTATACGAGATATGTCAAAAAATATGAATTTTACTCAAGAGTAAAGTAACTTTATATTTCACAATGTCGAAAATTGTTATTGTTAAAAGTTGTTCGGAATTAAAACTCACGTTCAAATATGCAGTTGCAATAATTTATAGTATTTCTTTTTATTTCTCGAAAATAGAACGAAAATTTAACTGTAATTATTGTACATGTAATCTAGGATGCTCTGACATGAAATGTCAGACAGTAAAATATTTGACAGTGACATTCAAAACATCAGTTGTATTTAGCGAAATTGGGTAGAAAGTATCATAAAATTTGGTAGAAATGCCAGCAACATTAAGTACTGAAGAAAAAATTGCCAACGGATTGCCAATGATGACATGGAATTTGAAGTAATGATTTCAGCAATCGAACATAATATCCTTGCGAAAAAGGGCAGCTTCATTGCAAAATCCTATTAACAAAGATACGGTTTCAAAAATTAAAAAAAAACAAGTTTCACCCATACAAGCCCCGATTTATTCATACGTTGAGACCAGGAGATCATGATAGACGATTTGAATTCTGTTGTAATATCCAAAGAATGTTAGAAGATAACCCATTTATGGCGAGACATATTCTTTTTTCGGATGAATCAACATTTACATCAAATGGAACAGTCTCTAGCCAAAACTACCGTTGGTGGAGTGATACTAATCCAAATTTTACCATCAAAATTCGGGACCAGTATGCATTCAAAATAAATGTGTGGTATGGAATTCACCGAAATAAAATAATTGGACCTTTTTCTTCGTGAATCTTTGAATGGGGATCGTTATTTGCTCTTTTTAGCCAATCAATAGGACGATTCTCTTGATAATGTTCCCCTCCTCCAACGTCAACAAATATGGTTCCAACAGGATGGTGCCCCATAGCACAGTAGATTAGATATAAGGCAATACCTTGAAAATCGTTTCAATGGAAGAGTTATTCATCGGCTTTCTGAAATTTTTGGCCTCCTCGGTCTCCCGATTTGACGTCACTCGATTTTTTCTTGTGGGGTTACCTGAAGGAGAAGGCGTAGCTTCAAAGGCCATTTACAGATGTTGCTCATTCGGAAAGAGTCTTTACAGAATGCGTTCAGAGTATTACTCCGGCTATGGTTAGAAGGGTATTGAAAAACTTCCGTGGTAGAACAATTACCTGTATTGAAAGAGAAGGCGAATATGCTGAGGCGTAAGTGAATTGAGGAAGCTAATAATGTACGTTAAATTATTACTACAAAATGAATTATTATGGTATTATTAATTTGAATGCATCGCTGAAATGTTCAACTGTAGAAAAAGCGAAAAAGACTCTGCGAGAAAAAATCCAAATTATTAAAACAATTAAAAGAGATTTAGAAGATTTCGAGAACGGGGGCAGATATAGTGCCCGAAACGTCAAGCAAAAACTATATAAAAAAGTATTTTTTTAATTTTTTTTTTTTAATTTTTTATAGGCAAAATCAGAAAACGACAAGTTATTGACTAATTGAATCATTTTTCTATAGGAAATATAATTTGGTGAGCGCAATAACTTATCGGGGTGAACTAATGAGTTTGCCCTTTCTACACTTGTATAGATTTTCCTGATTATATTTCCATTTTCAGACTGTGGAAGGTTACCCAAAAAACATGACAAGAAATCTCATAGTGGTTTCTGAATCAGTTCCTTGATATTACTGAATGATTTTTCAAGTTTTCGTTCCCAAACAAAATTTTCATCAATGTGGGTGAGTTTTCGTAGAGGTTCTGCTACATGAGCTAAATTTGGAATATATTCGCTCAAGTATGTTACCATTCCCATGAGTCTCATGAGATCAACTTTTTTTTGTTTCTGAAATTGCCATGTTTTTAATTGCTTCAACCTTTCTCATATTAGGTTTCACTCTCTCATTTGTTGAATTATGACATAATTAAATTTTTTCTCCATTCAGTCTGACATTTTTTCTCTGTTAGCATTCGAGTAAACTCTTACGATTCTTGTTATGATCAATCAAATCTTCTTCATATGTCTGGCCACTACCATAAACAACCAAGTCATTTGCTATTGAAATCACCCCCTTCAATCCATGAAAGATCTGGTGGAGTTTCATCTAAAAAAATTCCATAGCTGGAGCTTATCCAAATGGTAGTCGTAACCAACGATATCTACCTTGAGGATTCCAAAAAAATGTCATTTTACTTGACTTTTCATTTAGCTCAATATGACAGAAGCCATTTTTGACATCTAGTGTAGTAAATACCCTGACATTTGCTAGTTCTGGCATCATCTCTTCCAATGTAGGAATTTGATATTGATAACTCATCAAGGCTTCATTGACTTTTAACGGATCTATGCATGGACGTTATTTTTTGTTGCTTTTTCTCAGTAAAACAATGTTGCTTGTCCAATCAGCGTGCCCTTCTTCTTCAACAATAATCTCATTTTCCTCGAGTTCTTTCAGCATGTTTTTTATCCTTCTTTCATTGCTATAGGTACTCGCCCCGGCTGCTGTATTGTTGGTCTTCTTTTCTCATCTATTTCTGAAGAAACATATCCTTCAAACTTCCCTAATTTCTCGGAAACATTCCTGAATCCGTTTATAATAGCCTCAGTTTCTATATTTCTCACATCTTTTCTTGATATCTGCTTGCATACCTTGATTAATCCCGATTTCTCGCATGCATTCGCAGTTAACAAAGGCTTGTGGTGCTATTCAACAACTTCGAACACCAATTTTTATTCTGCCCACCGAAACATTTAAGTTTATATGTAGATTTCATCAGCTTTGATGTTCTACATCTCATTATTGAACATATCATTTCATAACCTATAACATAACACTTCGCCCCTGTATCCAACTGACAGTTCACTTTGCAAGTGTCACCTTTGACTATGAATGTAAATTCTCTGTTCACTTCTTTTCTACCAGGATTATTTCTTCGCAGTTTTGTCGAAATAATTACTTTCCCCATTAGAGCTATCGTGAATATGCTTCAAATTCTTCATTCGGGTGAGTTTTCTTCTGCACACCTTACCAAAATGATCTTTTCTGTGACAGAATTTGGCACGTTGCCCCTTTTGCTGACCATCCATGTGCTTTTCATGCTTATATCCACAGTAACTGCATCCTTCTCGCTTTGTTCCTTTATATTTCATTTAACATTTTTCACTTGCGTAGTTTCTGCTGCTGCATGGCCTCTCTTTGTATTAAACTCCATTTGTCGATCTTCGAGCGATTTTCTTGACGTCCGCTTCTTTTTCATTCTTCACAGTATTCAATTGCTTCTCGGAAAGCTATTTTGCGTTACATTTATCAAAGTTATTTTTTCATCAAGCCAATGATTTTCTCTCAGTCTAGTATCTTTGATATAATATATAATTTTGTCTACAATAAATCTCTTCTAAGGTACCATACTGACAATTCTTTATCAACGACTTCAACGATTAAAATAGTCTGATAGCTTTCATCATCATTCTGCTTGGCCATATTGAATATTGCTCGTTCGTACCTCTTATTGATATCTGAAGATAGATTTCTTCCTATTGCTTCAAGCTCGTCTACCATTTTACCCCATCCTATTTAATTGGCAAAAGAATCATAATCTCCGACCACGAAACCCTCAGATATCAATTTTGAAGCGAATCGGACCATAATCACAAAACTCGTGCCATATTGAGCCGCCATTTTTTTTTCACATCGTCACCGGAATTATGTACACCTGCCAAATTTCAAATCATTCGGACGTCTGGAAGTGGGTGAAATTATTTTATCTATTGAATATCTCTTCACCAAGTGCAGTAAAAAGAAATCGCGATTTTTTCTTTTTCTGATATCTTTTCCAATCCACTACCTATAATATAGTTCTCCCAGAAACGTCTGAATAGTTTGAAATTTTCTGACACATCTCCTTCCAATAATGAAATTGGCTTTGGTAGAGGAATTTTAAAGTTCGCATTTTCAACACAAATCTGGCTCCTTTCATAAATTTTCAGTTTGTCTTCTGATTCTTTTATTTTATCGTCAACACTTGTCATTTCTCTTGTCAAGTCTGTCACTTACTTTTTCACTTCAGTTCTCCTAAGTTCTGTTAGTTTTCTGTTACCTCATTTCAGGACAACCTGAAACTATGTTTTACGCTTTTCAATTTAGGTAGCCGGTGCTGGGAGTGACCTTGAAGGTATTTCTCTAGTAGCTTTCTCAACTGAAAGTAATACGTGAAATATATTTGTTGTCTTCCCTTGAACATAATAATAATCGCTTGGTAACCCATATTCTAAAACACGAAGTGTTCAACCATATTAACATATAACAACCTTTTTGAATACATAACTAACATTTTTCAATTTCTGAGGAGAAAAAACCCAAAAATGGAAATTTACCAACATTATATACATGCATAAAAATCAAAGAGGATGACCATTTTAATATTTTCCAAAACCAACAATATTCAGTTGAACGAATCCATGTTTCGCATACCATTTCATAAGACTCGGTTTTATCTCGGTGAGGATTTACATGCCAAATTTAAGAAAAATTATTGGAGTCAATATGGCAGAGAGAGTTAACCCTGCACCTCTGCTCCACACCTCTGATGTATTTGAATGTATTTGATTTATTCCAAACTAATTCTGATAATAGTGTTGATTCTCAATGACTTTTCCATTATATTTTAGCTTTTTCAAATCCATCAATTATTTCCTCAATTTGGGAACAATATGTTCTGCATAGGTCATAACCACCATATTATTATCGAATGATCATCAATTTTCCATAACGGCACAGGTACTAACTGGTTCACAATTCGATAACAAAATATTGACAATTCCTTCTCGAATATGGCTTTATTAAATTTCCCACTAATGAATAGAGTGTGAAAAGCTGATAAAGGACGAGCAATCAGGAACGCGTGCCGGACCGATGCTCCCTTATCAGCTGATATGCAGCTCGGGCTACCTTTATGACTATATTAAACACTGTGTGTGAATTTAATTAAATTTATATACAAAACGTCAATGTTTGAAATGGACACGTGTATCACCGGATTGATTCACGGAGTACGCGAATTGATTTCACACTCCTGATTTCTAGCATCGTTATCACCATGAGTCTATTTTTGTTCGTGTAAATCACCATGAAAAAGTTTATCAATTTCTTCTGTCATCCGATTTCTTTTTTATTTCGATATTCACACAGTCAGTCGATGGTAGACTGTGATTTTCTGAATAACAACAATTTTACAACAATAATATTTTAAAATATATTTCAATTTGGAAAGACATATTTTCAACTGAAAATTATACATATGATGCATGAAACGAGTAGATAGGTAGAATTTATTGACTATATTACATATTTTGAATACATTTGTAGCAGGTCTTATGAAATTAAAAATATTTCTAGAGTTACAACTAATACCACATGATTAAAAAGACAAAACACAATCCAATCTGCATAAAATGAATCGAAGCACGAATATCACCAATTGAATATTATTATCAGAAGACAAAAAACAATTCAACGTGGATAAAATCAATTGAAACCCAAATGGTTGAGTGTTTTTCACAAATTCTCGTATGTGAATTGGTAGATGAGAAACTCATTTTCCGAGTGAAAACAGTTCTTCAATAAAAAAGATTTAACTTTTTGTTGGAAATTGTAGGAATTGAGCCTTCTTATTGCTTCAGGTAGTTTGTTATGAAAATGTAAATTCAGAGAATTTTTTGGGGGCACCGAAAGCCTATATCTTGGCGTTCTCAGCAAATTTCCTGATCTCGTATCATACTGATGTAAATCAGATTGTTAAGCACAATCCACTCTTTTTTTATGCATTTCAAGAAGAGAGTAGTAAATATAAGCATTTGGAAGAGGCATATGAAGCTGAATGAAAAGAGCACGGTAGTGATCTCTGTAGCCTGCTCCTGCTAACACACGAATATAGTCTAGTTAACAAGTGCTTTTTAGGTCAAAATTTTTTCGCATTTTCCTAAAATTATGATTGAGGTGTCATTCGATTCGGAATGGCATGTAGATATTTTTTGAAAAATGCTAAGGCCGCTCGCAAAAATTGCAATAGTTATAACCAATTGAGTGAAAAAAAAAGGTGGTTTGGTTTTTCGCCAATATCTCAAAAACTATCCGAGATAATTCAAATTCGAAAGAAGATGCAGAAAGAGAAGGACATTTCCTATTGAAAAGTTGGGAGATTCCGGGACTGCAGGACCAATATTTATAATTTTCCCAGAGGGTTGAAAATACCCCGGCTTGCGCAAGCCACGTCCCCTTCGGACCTTTAATGAATAAATATTATTCAAACTTATTAAATATGAAAATTAAAAATTGAAAAAATTCAAGCACCTGCAAGATAGATCAATGAACAATAATCCGTGGTCCAAAAATTTTTATCGCGATTTTTCAATAAGTTATCCATTAGTTAATTAACAATTTTTTGTAGCACGAACATTAACATTGCAAGTGCGATAATTGTTAAACTATCAATCTGAGAATCTTTTTCTTTCGTAGAACAATTTCTCAGAGGTCAAAGAATAGATTTCCGTTAGAAAAATTAAAAAATTGATAATTTTCGTTTTGTTATTAACAATTTACTAAGGTGAAAAATTATAAAGTTTCATTAAACATTGAAAAAAACTTTTTTTTCACAATATTATCATCGATCCGTTTTCTATGATCCAAAGCTACTTAAAAATATTTTTATTAATTTTTATCCTTTAAAAAATTGTTATAAACAAATGCGTTGTTTATGAGATAATTGATTTTGTTTTTAAAACATTATCTTTGATGATAATTATGATTTTTCAAAAAAAAACATTCCTTAAAAAAAGAATTTTATTGCTTTGTTAAATATTTTTTTTTTATCACTTGTTATAATTTTTAATTTTAAAACAAATAAATTATCTTTTTATTTTTTTTTCTTTTTCTACTCAAAAAAAACCATATAATTTTTAGAAAAAAAAAATTTATATTTTTTATTGAACTTAAAATTTTCTGCTCTCTTTTATTCCACAACTCTGACCTGGTTTTTTATGTTTAATTTTATTATAACTTTTCAACTAATGAAGATACAAGGAAAAAATTCCAGACTTATTTATTCTTTATTGATTAAACAACAAATTGAGCCAAAATGCTTTTATTTAAATTAAAAATTTATCTAACGTATATTCATCAACAATTTCAGCTTATGAATTTTAGTTTTGCTCGGTAATTTTTTAAATTATGATTAAAAATAAGTTTGAAAAAAAAATCTCCAAGTTTATTAGCCTAAGCATCTTAGTAACTAAAAATTTATTAAAAATATTATTTAATTCAAGTAAGTTTATTTATAAAATATTGTAGATTTTTTTTTCAGAAACATGATTTTTATAAACAAATCGTATAAATTGAATAAATAATTGAGTGAGAGCATCAAATTTTGGCTTGATTTGTTGTTTAATTGATAAAGAATAAATAAGTCTGTAATTTTTTCCTTGTATCTCCATTACTCAAAAAGTTATAATAAAATTAACCATAAAAATCAGGTCAAAAAAAAAATAAAAGAAAATATAAAATTTAAATTTTTTAAAAATATTAGAAAAACAAAAAAATACAAAGAGACAATTCATTTGTTTATAAAAATTTTTATTAAAAAACAATGAAAATTTAAATGATAAACTTTTTTTTTAAATCGAAGACAAAGATAAATATGATTTAAAAAAAATGGTTCCTAAATTTTCATAACAAGTGGTAAAAAAGAATGTTATTTAACAAATGCGTTCTAAGCAATATAATTCTTTTTTGAAGAAACGATTTTTCTTGAAAAATCATGATTATCATCAAAGATTATGTTATAATTTTTTTTCAAATTATCTCATAAACAACGCATTTGTTTATAACAATTTTTTGAACAATAGGAGATAAAAATTATTGAAAATATTTTCAAGTACCTTCTGATATAAGAAAATGAATCAATTATAATATTATAAAAAAAAGTTTTTTCCAATGTTTAATGAAGCTTTATAATTTTTCACCCTAGTAAATTGTTAATAACAAAACGAAAATCATCACTTTTTCAATTTTTCCAACAGAAATCTATTCTTAGACCTTTGAGAAATAGCTCCACGAAAGGAAAACATTCTCAGATTAATAGTTTAACAATTATCGCACTTGCAATGTTAATGTTCGTGCTACAAAAAAGTGTGAATTAACTGATAGATAACTTATTGAAAAATCGCGATAAAAATTTTTGGACCACGGATTATTGTTCATTGATCTATCCTGCAGGCGCCTGAATTTTTTCAATTTTTAATTTTCATATTTAATTAGTTTAAATAATATTTATTCATTAAAGGTCCGAAGGGGACGTGGCTTGCGCAAGCTGGAGTACCCGTTTTCGGGCGTATTTTCAACCCTCTGGGAAAATTATAAATATTTGTCCTGCAGTTCCGGGAGTCAAACCTTTTTCTTAAAAAATTTCCTCCTTTTTGCATTTCTTTTTTCTGAATATTTGAATGATCTCTGAGATGAAGTTTTTTGAGATGATATATAGTGCGCAAAACATCAAACCCACAAATCTTTTGTTTCAACCAACATCATTGTTTATAACTATTACAATTTTGCGAGCGGCCTGAGCATTTCCTCAGAAAATATCTACATGCCATTCCGAACCGAGTGACATCTCAATCATAATTTTCGGAGAATGCGAAAAAAATTTGACCTAAAAAGCACTTGTTAACTAGACTAATAATCCTTTTTTGGAGAACAAAAATTTTGTTTATGTGACTGGAATTACTCCACAGAATGATTCCATAGGTCAAATGACTATGGAAAAGTCCAAAGTAGCTTGTCCTAAGGATATCAATACCAACTAAATTCCTCAGTCTACGAATCAAAAACACCGTACTAAATAATTTATTCGCCAATTTATTAACATGGCACTTCCGGTTGATCTTGTCGTCATATATATATATATATATATATATATATATATATATATATATATATATATATATATATATATATATATATAAAAAGCAATTCGACACTATGCCCATCTGTTGAAGTGGTATTGGAATTTCTCAGAATAAAAAAAAAACTTGTAACAACCGAACCAATCATTTGCTAATTCCAAAGTGTGTTTGGCGGATTCTATCAGTTTCTTCATATCACTGTTACGATCGATGAAAGTTGTGTCAACGGCGAAAATAATACTATTTTAGGGCAAAACATGATAATAAAGGTCATTTATGTATAAAATGAATAGGATCGGTCCCAAGATAGATCCTTGAGGCATCCCATGATGAGTTCCTCCAAATTTGATTTAACACCGTAAGTCAAAACACACAGTTTTCTACCATTTAAATAGGATTTAAAAGAATCTAGAGGAAGCCCCCCAATATCATAATAAAACAGCTTTCTGAGTAATATATCATCAAACGCTTTCGTGAGGTCGCAGAGCATTATATACGAATGTTTCCCCAATTCTGAGCCTTCAACTACACTAGAGATGACGTTTGTAATAGCTTTAGTTGTTGATCGATTCGACCTCAATCCAAATTGTCCAGGACAAAGCAGAGTTTGCTTCTAGGTATGAAATTAACCTTTTTTTTAACTAGATTCTCTATAATTTTAGCTATGACAGGAATTATTGAAATAGGTCGAAAATGTTATAACTTTTGTGGATCACCTTTTTTTAGTAAGGGCAAAATCACTGCCATTTTCAGCACATCAGGGAAAATACCCAACGAAAAACATTAATTAATTAATAATGATATCAGCTATGGCTTTAATGATAGCGCTATTCATTTCAAAAAGTCAGGACAACTCGAATCCTTCAATGTCCTAATGGTATCCATAACCTCGAAAGGAGTGACAGGAGAAAATGAAAATGAATTCACCGGTGAATTGATATTCTTTAAGAAGTCAGTAGGTTCATGATTTGACTCGGGTAGAGAAGAAATCAATGTGTTTGCTATGTTAATGAAATATCCATTGAACTCGTTCTCTACTATTAGTGTATCAGATTTTTTGGTGAATTTCTATTACACTCGAAATTGATCAATCTCCAGGAATCTCTACTGATATTCGTGAAATTAAAAAAAAACTCCTTTTGATTTCATTGATATAATTTCTATATTATTAATCCTTGTGTAATGTTTTATATGTACCCAGAGTAACTGGATCCTTATTTACATTATAAATTAATTTAACATTAGAGAGCACTCTCCGTTTGTTATGCAATTCATCATTGAACCAGCAAACGGGCGACTTGTGTCGATATTGTGCCCACATTTTTTCAAGGGAAATATCTGTTTGATATGGCAACTCAGCATACTCATAAAATGAACAGTCACGGTGATTTGAGATTTGTTCTGAAAAATGTTCCAATTATAATTACCAAGCGCAGGTCTCAGATCCTCCAAGCCCGAACGAAAAAATTTCTATTATAAATATAATTTTCTTTTTCTTCTGAGGAGAAATCTAAGCACATAAGTTGACCAAGATGATCCTATAAGCAGGGATCTAGAACACTAGTATTATATTGGTCTATATCAAGATTCGTAATTATGTTATCAATGCGAGTAGTTTGCGTCAACACATGTTCACCTCCTACGAGAGATGAAGATGGGTTGCGGAAACTTGGGTGGCTACCTCCAAGTGGTATCGCTGGATAACGGGGTTGACAAGGAAAATCCAGTGGGAATGACGAGAAATGGTCAAAACCTGCGGATCTCTAAGTCAATCTCAAACCAAATGCCACCACAACATGGCTTAATCCAAGGCGTCAAGCGACCCGTGCCGAGGGATGGATGATACCTGAGCCAGTCAGGTATAAAAAAACGGAGCCTCTGGGATACATGGCGACCTCCCAGAGTAATCTGCCTTACACCTGCGCAGGGCACCGCAGGTGTGGACGACCTTTCCCTACACAAACAACCCTGGGAACTTCCAGTTGAAGAAGACCCAACACCGATAACGGGTATGGAAGTCGAGGAGATTCCAGTTGAATCACACTCGGCACCAGAAACCGTAAACCCAACCGAGGAGGGATCAGCAGATGGTCGAACACCTACTGAGAAACTCCCGGAAACAGAGTGGATTCCAAAGCCATTTGGTAAAATGGAAACCAACAAGATCCTTCAGCTCATCAAAACCCAGGACATGGGGATAGAGACTGAAGAATGGCTTGTCATCAAGAGACAAGAGGAGGCCTCGGTCTAACTCTTGTCTTTCAATCTTCGACTGTGACGCCCTAAGTAGTGGGCGACACAGAATCTTTGGAGGGATCAGCCCGGAAACGGGCATGAGTCCGAGGAGCCTTATCGGCAGGCTTCTGAACCTAATTAGGAGCATAAACCTGTTTGAATAAGGAACCACTGACGACAGAGTGATACAATAGACCCCAGCTGGTCGCAGTGTCAAGGGAAGCTAAGTGCCAGCCCTGTCTCTGGTTCGTCAGCCTTAAACCAACCAACCAACCGGCACTCATCTGACCAATTCGTGTGAAATTAGTAATAGTGACATGTAAATCAAAGGAAATGAATAATTCTGACAAATTTGAAAAATTCAATGAAGATTTCAGGAAATCCTTATTGAAATCACCCGCAAGAATTAGTTTTTTGGTAGTCTTCAAAACGTTATCAAGAAAATATCCGAGAGAATCAAAAAAACTATCAAAATTGCCAGAACAAGAACTATATGAAGAAGCAATAATCAAACCTGAAATTTCCATTCCACAAATCTCCAAGTCAATTTCGCTGGAATTTTTTTTTTTAAACAAAGTTTTTCAAGATAACAAGTTTCTCACAGAAATTGCAACTCCTCCATGTAGGTGAGTTTGTCTACTCACCAAATAATATCCAGGCAAATTTATTGTTTTGAGATTTTCCTCTCTCAACCAATGTTCAGACTAACAAATAATATCGATATCAATATTTTTCAGGAAAATTAGAATCTAATCTAACTTGTACGCTAAGCATTGAATATTAATATGAAAAACTCACCACTCTGGGTTTGACAAATTCACAGTTAACATCTGCTAATGATACTGTATTTTTTGTGGAAAAACTTCTTAACCCACGTTTCTCAAGGCCATATAGAGGGATCCATTACCTTATCCGCATTACAATCATAGATCATTACTTTAAAAGAAGAATATAGATTCGGATACATTGACTTGATTTGGTCACACTGGACTTCTGGAAATACCGGGCTCAGGATTGAAAAGAGATTTTGGATGTAGTTTCAGGGTGCATTTTATAGGCGTGGTGAAAATCCATCTTAGGAGAATATTGAATTCTGGATCCACTGGATCCAAGTGTCCAACTATTGCAGGAATTTCCGGGGGCCTTTTCTTATGAGTAACGATTGTAAGCCCATGTATTATAAAGAGAAGTTTTACGTCTTCCATGCATGCTTATCGAATAGCCCAATAATACATTCATTGTGAAAGGCCACTTTGGAAATCATATAGTTAGCAATGTCACCCCATGGTAGTCTTTCGGTATTATGTGACAAATCATTAATACTGGAGAGTTTGAAATTTCAAGAGAATATCAATTCATCACAAGGAACAACTTCTCCCAGAACGATATCGCAGCATACCATATTATCATACATATTATTCATATCTATTGTACTAGAATTTCTCACCTCAATATCCTTGCTTATACAAATATCAATGAGAGACTCAGAAGTTCTAGTTTTACGAGTTGGATTTTCCACAATTTGATACAAATCAAAATTTGAGATTAGACCAGTAGACCATACACACAGGGTTCGATCTGTCGGTTTTAACCGCCACCGATAAGTCTGCCGGTTTTATCTGCCGTGTATTGAAAACGTTGTCATCAACTAACGCAGAATTAAAATACGCGGTTATCTTACAGAATGATTCGCCACAGGCAATACCACGTGTCCGAAAAACTGCAGATTGACCCGGGGGGAAAACTTATTAATATTTTTTACCTATTCATGGTACACAATAATCTGTTTGCCGAGGCTGTTCACTTGAAGTATTGGATAAAAGTGACAATTTCAATGAAACAGTGTATCTAAAAAAATTTGCGTCAATTGCAGTCACAGAAACCGATGACATGCATGGGAAAGTCGTACCAATAATTGAAGTATCAGATTTGAATCCCAAAGAAATCAAAATGTGAGTGTTTTCAAGATCAGTTACTAGAATGTAATGTTATAACAGAAAAAGCTCTATTTTATGGGATAAAACGCTTACATTATTCAGTAATGATCAGTTTATTCGATATATTGTTCTTCATGTGAAGTACCCATTTTGGCATTATGTGCTTTATTAACATTTGGACATTGGATCGTCTCAATGTAATATTATTATTGGTTATATTTACGTTAACGGAACCAGCAAATCGTTCCATTAATTAGTGAATTCACTTCAAATATTCATGAAGTGTGGTGTTTAAACGAAAAGACCGTTTCAATCGTTCCATTCACCGTCAAGTATGGAAGACGATATGGCAGGTATAATTTTATTCATAACGTTATCAAATGTATTACAACACGAAGACTGTTCCGCAAGAAATGAATGCTGCTAGTACCTTCTGAATCAAAACATTTCTGGAGGTTACATGAATCACAACCTCAATATCGTCCTGTAAGAGTTGAACATTGCCAGTGATTTGATTTCAAAGCATTTTCATATCGTTCGAATTCGTAACTAAGCTCCGACCTTTAGATTAGTGTCAACAAGTAGCATTTGAAAAAAGTTTTCCAGTTGATGTTTTGAAACAGGTTCTGACAGACATATTCAAGAAGGAAAATTCAGAGAAGCTATTCATAATGGATAATAAGGATAATTTAAAAAACAAGATTAGTTTTTTGTGAAAATTGCTCATACACTTTCACATATTTGTGAAGTAATCTACTCTATTCCTCCCATTGTTGGAAAAAATTATATGAGAATACTTAGCATTTCTATATGATATTTTTTCAATAACGTAGTTTGGGAATAATGATAATATTCATTCATAAATCATAGTGAACATTATAAAAATTGTTTTTTTTTTGTATATTTACAATTAGTTACAAATAATGAATAAAAATGAGGAAAGCCCACGGAAGAATAAGTCTGTGTGTGGAAATCATCTTGAATCGTAGAACAATAACTATAATGAATAAGATACTTTTACACTTACTAGTGACATTAAGTTAATGTAGTGGTAATCACAAGTGATTATATTCTATAAACTAAAAGATAAAAAAAAATATTATTTGCTAAGAGATATTATGAACTAACAAATAAAATATATAACGTAAAACATGGCCAATAAAACTAACTTCTATCTTAATATAATTTTCATTGGTCTACAAATTTATGAGCTTTCATTCTGGAAATATTGGCTCAACCACTTTTCAACAGATTTGATGAATAATGAGGAATTGTTTATTCCTTTCAACTCCATTGGAACGAAATTTTAACTTCTCGGGCCAAGATATTGGTAAGTTCTTTGTATTAAACTTTTCTCGGGTCTCTTAATAACAGAATTGAAATTACATTTATATCTGGTAATATAGATATGATCGATTTTCTTCAGTTCTGATTTGTTTTCATGCTGTTGAAGTATCGGGGGTAATACCACAAGAGCTCAGATTTAGCCGGATATTTTTTGCGGTTGTTTTCGAATACTTACTTTCATTGGCAATTTAACGAGAGCAGTTCTGACAAAATCACGAGAGCGTAGCTCGAGTGATTTTGTCAGAACAAATCAAGTTAAATTACATATATGAAAGTAAGTATGAGAAAACCATCGTTAAAAATATCTTGCTAGATCTGAGCTCGCGTGGTATTTGATCAGACAATTCCATGAATGGAAAACTAAATTCAATTAAACTCTATTTAACTAACTGAAACCATTTAATCTTTATAATCTTCCCCATTCTGTTTCTTCATATTAAAGTCCCAGTCCATCAATATTCCTGCCACATTTTCCACTGACTGTTCGGTTTCCAAACTGAAGTTGTTTACAAAATTCACTAAATTGAGTCCAAACACCGCGATAATTGAAATAAATAAGTGAAAAAACCACTAGTGCATTTGTCGCTGTAAAAGTTGCAGCTAACTTTTGCCGCTGTCAAACTGACAATTGCACTGTGGCATATGCGATTTTTTATGCATGATTTGAATTGTCATTCTTAAAAATATAGGTGTCTGACATCAAATATTTTCATTTCTTCGTGAATTTTGTAGGTAGGGTATATTTTAGGTTTTTGATATTTGACCTTCAGTATGTATCGTTGGATTGTTTCCAGATGGGAGATGTGACATTTGTACGCTCCATAGGAACAATAATAATCAATTCGACGATATATCCATTATGAGAAATCAATCACACAATATTATGTTTGCCAGATATGCCATATAAATATCAACTTCCAGTTAAAAGGATTATTATAGACTTCGTTCATATTGATAGAATGGAATAATATCGAAATATTGATGACGAAGCCAGATTAATTAATGTTGATGACAAACATCGACATGTGTTGCACTGAATATTTCATTGGAATATTAATGTTTTTTGCAAAATATTTCAGTTCTGCTCAAAATGACCAAAAAAAGCACATGATGAGCTGATTACTTCATCTTTTGTAAAATGACATTTCAGCTTTCTCCCCAAAATTACCTGAGTTTCGCTATTGGTATAAATAGCTATTTTTCATTTACATCAGATAATCTAATTTCCAGAATGACATTATACTGCCTTCCAAAAACTGAAGGTCTCTCAGTATTAGGCGGTATTCATATTTGAATCAATTATGTATGAAATAAAAAATAAATACTTCTATCATCAGAATTTATCATCCATTTCATCGAGAAATTGTTTTCTGAAGCTAGGGTTTACAACAATTTCATTATTCATCAAGGATATTATTGAAAACCAAAAGCTCTACAAGTGAGTATTGCAAGACGCAAACAATCACCAGGAGTTCTTGGTACACTTTCGAATCTAATTCTTTCAATTCTTTTGATAATATATTAGTAAAATTCAACGCTCGATTCCATATCGTATTCCTGTTATATCGGCTTCCATACTTGCCTGTGAATGAAACGATTCATACTGGCCTCTTCGTTGTTCTTTCAAACACAACACATCACGAATCTCCACTCTGTTGTGAATTAATAAACTGAGCAATTTGCTGGTTTCGTTAACGTAAACATAACCAACAAGAATATAACAAGCGATCGGCTTACCGGCGTAAATTATTTCCAAAGGCAGTTTAACACGTTGAGTGCCAGATGAGACCAACGTGGTCTCATGCATATCTGGGCATTGATTGCTTCGTGAGACCAATGTGGACTCAAATGCATCGCCGACACATTTCGTTATATGAAGCAGCATTGGTATCATTGTATGCATTTAAATCAATGGGATCTTAAAAAGCATGGCCTGACGGTCCAATTGCTATATTTGGCCTGGATATGCGAGACCGATGTGGCACCCTACAGCAATCTGATTTCTTTTTTTTGTTTTAAACTAGAAACAATTTTTAATAGTTTTTTTAGTACTAATTTATTGATTTCTTACAAAGAAGTACAACTACATGATAATAAAACTATACTTTACATAAAAACTTAAAATAAAGGTAACAAAGTCTTCGTTATTTTATATTTTTTTTTGCATTGTGCGCTACAAAAAAACAAGATAGGCAGTAATATTTTTTGCAATCAGAGCACTTCAATGAACTTTGGGGAGTTTTTCTTGATGCTTCCTTTGATCCAGATTGTTCAGAGATCTTCGCATAACAAATAACACAACGTCTTCTGTTAGCTCGACCAACATCTTCCAGTATATGTGAGGCTTCCTCGGACTCTACATTATTTGGGATGAAAACTTCATTTTGTCTTAATAGCCCTTTTACAACTTCTTCTCTAAATTTAGTAATTGACATATTCTCATTAGCTATCTGTTGATGGGCGACATAAGCATTGACAAGACACGTTCCTGTTAGGAGTTCCAATGCCAGCTTCCTGTACCACTTCAAGCTTCGCCTTAGAGATGTATTATAGGCTTTCACTTGGTCGGATAGATCAATAAATGCCTTACATTTATTATAATCCATAATCATTTTTGGCTTCAAAATGTCTTGTCCTCTTTTCAGCACTCGGACCATCTCATCCGTGTGCTTAGTACTTAGACACAGAACATCGCGCTTATCGCGCCATTTTTGTACCACAATTCCTTCCTTACATTCAGCAGCAACTGTTTCGTCCTTTTTGAGTTTTTTCTGAATAACGTCTTTTGGGTTGAATTTTCGGTTTACACGCAATGTTCCCACAAGATGGGTATTTTGCTTCAATAACTCAGTTGCTAAACTGCAAGAAGTGTACCAATTATCAGTGTAAAGCGTGCGTCCTTTACCTAAGAGGTTCTCCATTAGATCCATGACAATTTTGGATGGAACTGACATTTGCTCGTCTTTGGATTTTCCACAATATACACTAAAGTTGTAGGTATAACCCTTTTCAAGGCACAACTTGAACTTGTGGCGCTTATTTTTTATATACTGTAAAACTTTAGTCGTCCTCGAAACGGAACTAAAGTTTCGTCAATACATACGTTTTCAGAAGGTAAAATCGGGTTTTGAAATACAGTTCTCAATTTTTCTAGTAGCGGCCTCAGTTTTGCAGCCTGTCGTCTGACAAAATTCTATTATCGCTGAAATGGAGCATCTTGAGTAAAAGTTGGAACCTGTTGCGAGACATAACTTTGCAGATATAATTAGTATATATTTTGTCTCGGGACCAGTAGCTCTGCACTTGAGGAAGATGACATAAACCCATCCAAAGGATAATTCCGAAGAATTTTTCTATCTCATCTGAATCAGTTTGTTTCCAAGACTTCACGCGAGCATTACGATAAACGGTTTTCTCAATGCATTGGTCAGCATAGCGATTAGTTTCAGTCACCTAAAAGTAGAAAAATAAAAAAATGCCAAAAGTAAGTATTTTTACCTATACCATCAAGTTTATGATATCGTCGTTTACAAACAATTTGTAAAAATCATAGGGAGTTTTATTGTACATAGTTTCATACAATTCTGCTTTGAATCCAGTACCATTTTCGGTTTCCAAAAAATCAAATTTCTTTGGGTAACTGCCAGTCACTGGTCCCCAGACATATGTACCATGAGTCACTTGTTGATCATCTTCTTCGTCACCAGATGAAGAAACCTGCATTTGTTGAATAACATCTTCAATAGTATCTGATATATTATGTTGTGGTTTACTGGCTGATTGGGTAATTTCACTAGACGTCGATGCTCCTAAGTTCACTGGGTGTGAATTGGCAGTGCGTTTTGAGCCACTTATTTTTGTTAAAACTTTCTTCTTTTTGCGCGGTTCATATTCTATTGAAGAGTCAGACTCAATATCTGATTCGAGTTCAAATTCATCTGACGTTCCGTCGGGTTCAAAATCGTTCATATCCTCTTCATCGGAAAAACATTCTTGCAATAACTTTTGTAATTTTTGCTGTTCTTCCTCGTAACGAGACATGTTTACGCGCCGAAAGTGCAACAACAACTGAATTGATATTGTAAACAAAGTGCGAGCGACCACAGCCGCCTCTACTTACATGTCGAGACCTGTGAATACATGAAATCGGCATGGTGACACATTGGTCTCATATGGCCCGAGGGCAAAAATTGCAAGTCAGTGGCCGCATGAGACCAACGTGTCACCATTTTTGTTTTTTCTATTTAAATTTCCAAATTTTTTTCTTTTAGCTTCTAGTAGCAAAATAAGTTATTTATGGTTATTTTCCTTTGGAGAAAAGCGAAAAAAAAATTTGGCCTAACGGACCACTTTTTTTTTGTCCACGGTGGCATTCAACGTGTTAATATGTCCATCTACAACTGAAAATATAGGGTTTGTTCAAATTTGTACATGATAATGTTGAATAATTAAAATAAGAGAAAAGTTAAACAAATGTTATTCGCCTTATAAATTATATAGTAGAAACCGTTCGGCGCTTAAAAACCAATCAATAACTTCACTGACCGCTCGTTTCGTAAATTGCCATAATAGTTATTCATGCACCAAGTGTGTTATATACATCCTAACTACCCGGAGGGTAATATTCAGCCCGTGGGATGAATGTTGCCCGATGAGCATCAGGATCTAGTAACACTCATGGTGCATACAAGATTTTAGTTTTCACGAAAAATTTATTATATTTTAATGAAAAACAGATTTTTAAATGGGTTCATTGTTCCTAGCATTTTCTTTCTACTTTTCTTCTCACAGTACGCATGGCATTCGTTGATATTTTGACGTTTGTTGAATATTATTGTCAGTGTTTCATTATATTTAGTGAATGTCATTGCTGCTTTGTGTTATATACGTCTTATAAAAGTAATGGAAATGAATACCGATTTACCAAAAAATATCAAAGAAAATGCAGCCAAAGCAACCAAAAATATTTTTCTTGAGAAATCCAGACCTTTGTACGAGAAGAAATAGAAACCATTTACTCAATGGGAATTGAAAAATAAAATTGTTGCCATGGATGAGACTGTGTTATTGGCGTATTTTCAGGAATTGGTATGTTATTTGATTTTTCTTTCATTTAGTTTCTGTTTTTGATTGATTTTTTTATTTCGATTCGAAAAAAATTGACCAAATTCATTGTGCACGAAATATTCTATTTTATAAAAACTTTTTAACAAAAATTAAACCGACGAAAAAATCAACTGAAAAGCAAAAAATAAAATTTCTAAAAGATAATTGAGCTCCTAAACTAATGTGAGTAACTGATTTTGAGTCGGCGCAAACAAACAATTATTGAATATCATTATATTACTTTGAAAGAAGTAATCAAAACGCAGCCGTGTATCTCGCTGCCATCATTTTACGCTTTACCTAATTCAATTGCTAGTTTGTTTGGCGCCGACTCAAAATCAGTTACTCACATTAGTTTAGGAGCTCAATCATCATTTAGACTAAGAAGGTTTATTTTATTTTTTGCTGCGCAGTTGATTTTGTCGTTGGTTTAATTTTTTGTTAAAAAGTTTTTATTTTTCATTGTTTTGTTGCCGAAATCTACTAATTACTATCTACTTGATTTTTGATTACTTCCAAAATACTTAGTTACCTAGCTTACTTCAACTATTAACTATTAAATAATATGATTATCTACTTCAACTATTTATTGTTATATAATATAAATTAATTTTGAAAGTTCTGGTTAGTTGATTTCATCACTTTGTATATAATTCCATCCTTTCATAGAATGTTATCATTTTGACGGATGTAGGAGGGTCTGTCAATGTCAACTACATATGTGTGCCAGAGTACACAAGTGAAAAATCAATCATCCCCTATTTTTCTACCCATAAGGGTGGATCATTTCATTAAAAAAATTATACGCGTCGAATAGAGAACCTCCTCCTTTTTGGTTTCTTCGGTTAGAAATCTACAATGATAGTCAATGAAAATACCGATATTTCCATTTTTCACGGTTAATATAATTTTTTTAATTATATCTAAAGGAAATATTCCAAAAAATCCAAGGTTTTGACATCAGATCAAGTTCTTACATTCATTAGTGAAGCTTCGGATGAAATTCATCTATTATATAAAGTAGTTCTATTAATGGGTGACTAAGGAGAGATGAACTTGTGAAAATTATTTCAAACGATATAGAAGACAAGGGTAGCTGTTTACTTGTCAAAATACTGGAAACTAAAACCGGTACGTCAAAAGGATTAGGTATTGTGGAGAGGGAGAAAATAGGGTCTTTGAGGCTGGTCAGAAAATATATATCGTTAAGACCCAGTGGAGTAAAGGATCTCGTTGGCAAAAATACCAGGAAATGTGTCTTCAATGATTGCCAAATATACTGGACATTGTTCGAGAAGAACTTCGGCATTTATTTTAATTGTGGCCGGTGCATCGAATGAAACTTTGAAAATGCACGGAAAATGAAAGAGTGCTGTGGCGTAAAGTTACATAGAATCACATGAATTTCCTAGCGGTTCTTTTATGAAAGAACTTCCAAGTACTAGTGGTCAAGTTTTCTCTTCTAAAGTTTAAAAAAAATCCGAAGATTTCGGGTCACATAATTTTTCCGGAAAATTCAAAATTGCACTTTCAATTTTAATTAGGTAAAATGATTGAAAAAAATTGGTTGTTTGACTTAGTTTGTTGTTGTTTATTGAGTTGTTGTCTGTAATTTTATGATTTTTTTCCAAATAAATAATTTTGTTCTAGCCTTTGCCTCATTTCTCCTCGTACAATGAGCGGGCGTGATGGCCATAACGCCCGCTCATAACGCCCTAGGGCGTTATGAGTGTATTTATAGCAACCGCCGTATCCAAGGTAACGTAAACAATTGATATACAAGTGAAAAATAAATTAAATTTATTCAGGCGTTTGGAGATAAAATACAGAGCAAAATATTTGTGTGGTATGTATCTACATGGCGTATTGGAGACCATTCGAAGAACGTGAGTACCAACTGGAACAAGACGCACAAACTGAAGAACGATAGTGATTATATAACAAAGATCTCCATGTTCAGACCCAAAGAGTTATACTGACACCCTACAAAAATGAATGACATTTCTAAAAATTAAATTTTCGGAAGCATAGCTCATCTCACTCGCCATTCAACTATTATCGTTGAATAAGGATAGATCTACATGATCATTCTCTGAAAAAAAACGAAAAGATCTAAAATGAAAAAAATGAATGAAACCACTAGAGATTTTATTTGAAGGCAAGTTTATTATCTTCATAAACAAAACACAGTGTCTGCCCTGAATTCAATTGAAAACTATCGACTATCCAGAATATACATATAAGTCACTGGAGACAATACGTGAAATTCATTTGAACACAAAATAATAAATCAGCGAATAGCAATGATGAAATCCTGCGTAAATATGGATGTGTAAATATGCACCATGTTCTAGAAGAAAACTGATAATTATTGTACACATGGAGAGGGAAAATGGTTTTGTGCCAAAGGCGCTGCTGTTGTCAGCTAAACAAATTAAAAAAAAAATCAGAAAATTACTATGAGGACATGGCTGCCTGTTTATCCGAAAAATGATTCATTGAACGATTGTTACCAGATATACCACCAAATTATGAGATTGTGATGGATAATGCGTCATACCTCACACATCAAAAAAGGGATATTATGAAATTGATGGCTTCGAATATTTCCCAAAAGCCCATGAACCAGGTATAACTACAAATTATTTAGAATCAAAATCTCGAAATAGAATATGTTACTAACGAACTTTACGAAAATTCTAATCATACACAGCTGAGGTCATTGTTGTTTTCAACCCCATAGAATTAGTTTGGGTATTTATAATAAACACATTGATAAAATCCAATCAATATCCTAATATAGTCGGAGATATAATAAAAAACAGTAAAGAAAATTTGTGGTGTTTCAGACAAAAATTTCAAATTCCAGAAAATCTTCGAGCTCTAACCAACTGAGCTATCGAAGACACAATGATCTACCTGCGTTTCGAAAATAGTTTTTTCCTAGAATTGTATGTAAGTTGTTGTGGGATGGGTTATGAATATAAAAAATCTCATGCACAATCAGTGGCCCTCAAGATCAATTTTACTGTTTTCCTAACGTCGCCGTCGATTGACGGGTTCAGTCAAGGGTCAGGCGCTGACCACCGACCATTGAACAGATAAATTAAATTACGAAAGGGAAAATAGCGTCTGTGAATAAATAAGTGAAGATCATTTGTAGCATTTCCGGCAAAAAATTTAAATTCCCGAAGAAAAACATCGAGTGGGAATCGAACCCGCGACCTCTAGATCTCTAGTCCATGCTCTATCCAACTGAAATATCGAAAACACAAGGTTCCATGAAAATTTCGAAAATCGCTTTTTCCTAGAATTCAATGTTACTTTTTGGGAATGGATTATGAAGGTTAAGGATCTTTTGCACCATCAGTGGCCATCAAGACTGAAACCGTCAATCGACTGCGCCGTTAGGAAAAGGGAAGAATTGATCTTGATGGCCACTGATTGTGCATGAGATCCTTTACCTTCATAATCCATTCCATAACAAAACTAACATTAAATTCTAGGAAGAAGCGATCTTCGAAGCTTTAATGGAACTTTGTGTCTTCGATAGATTACTTAGTTAGAGCATATACTAGAGGTCGTGGGTTCGATTCCTGCTCAAAGATGTTTTTTTTCTGGAATTAGAAATATTCTTCTGAAATGCCACAAATTTTCTTTACTTATTTATTCGCAGACGCTATTTCCCCTTCCGTAATAGAAAACGTTAGGAGAATCTTCACTGAGGAATATTCAGATCTTTGAACAGAAGAATATGAATATTTTCCTTTGCCATCCATTCAACCCACAATCATAAACCTCGTCTGGTTGTCCTTATGATGACCGAGGGTAGAAATGTGTTTCGTTTTCCAGAAATATTGTATTTTTTTCTTTTGATTATTCTCTTTCTCTTTCCAATTTTCATTAATATTTTTTCTTATTTCTCAGCATAGTTCAGTTTTCCATAAAAAATATTTAGGAGTGAGTATTGTTCATGTTGTATTTGAAGTAATCAATATTTCATATTCTTCGGAACACTGAATAAAGAGTACCTAATGCTTGTTATTACACGCTTTATATTAGGTTCACTTGTATGTTTGTTTGTTTCCTTCCTTTGGACTTCCTTCCTTCCTTCCTTTGGACTTGATTTTCACCCACTTCCAGATGTCCGAATGATTTGAAATTTGGCAGGTACACATAATTCTGGTGACGATGCATTAAGAAATGTTTGTGTGGAAAAAAAAAACAAAATGGCGGCTCCAATATGGCGTACGAGTTTTGTGATTATGGTCCGATTCGCTTCAAATTTGGTATCTGAGGGTTCTCGTGGTCGGAAATTATGATTCTTTTGTCAAAATTGGAAAACTCAAGATGGCGGCTCCAAAATGGTGGACGAGTTTTGTGATTATGGTCTGATTCTATTCAAAATTGGTATGTGGGGGTTTTTGGGGTCGAATATTATGATTCTTTTGTGAAAATTGAAAAATTCAAGATGACGGCTTCAAAATGGCGGCCGAGTTTTGTGATTATGGTCTGATTCTATTCAAAATTGCATGTGGGGTTTTGGGGTCGAATATTATGATTCTTTCGTGAAAATTGAAGAATTCAAGATGACGGCTTCAAAATGGCGGCCAAGTTTTGAGATTATGGTCTGATTCTATTCGAAATTGGTATGTGGGGGTTTTTGGGGTCGGAAATTATAATTACCTTATTTCATAAGATCATTCCATTTTTTTATTTGCAAAAAAATAATAAAAATGATAGTTTAAAAAAAACTAAAAAAACACGCTTTTATAAATAAACCACACTAAAAAGTAGGAAATAAATAATAGTTTAAAAAACTAAAAAACACGCTTTTATAGAAAACCAGACTAAAAAAATAGAAAATAAGAAAAAAAATTGTTTTATTTGAAAAATGGCATGGGGTGTATGGTATCAATAATTATATAGGGAAAATTGATTTGTTGAAAATATGAACAGGATGTTCGTAAAATCAGATGTGGAATCATCTGCGACTGGAAGATAAACTTTAGTCACTATCTTCCATCGTCAAGATAACCTCTTGTGGGGTATTCATGTTGGAAAGGGAAACATTCTCAATTGAATATTGATAGAAAGATTTTTGTGAATTGAAAAATCCACGATAAAAATGAAATTATTGTTTGTGAATGTCTAACAGAAAACAACTACTTCCCCGGCTAAAGCCACGCTGAAAATTGAACTACATCTGATATATATTCTGAAAAGACCTTATCTCAAAGAAAAAATATAAAATTGAAAATTTGCATTTTCATTCAGATAGTTATTTGATTTTCTATTTCAGTCTTAATTAAGAACTCATGAAGATGAATGAGGCAAAGAAGAATGTTTTCCAAAAAAGTATCCAGAAATCATTCGTAACGTTGACGCAAGAGACATCGTATTCACTAGGTCTTCAATACATTTTTGTCGACGAAAATCTATGTCACGCCTCCGCGATCATCAGGAAGACCGGAAGAAATGGGAAACACATTTTCAAGAAGCAATCTCACTTTGCAAAGATGGAAAAAGTTAGAATCATTTCATTTCTTCCGGTCTTCCTGATGATCGTGGAGGCGTGAAATAGATTTTTGTCGACAAAAATGTATTGAAGATCTAGTGAATGCGATGTCTCTCTCGCGTCAATGTTACGAATGATTTCTGGTGAGTACTCTTTTTTGGAAAACATTCTTCTTTGCCTCATTCATCTTCATGAGTTCTTGATTAAGACTGGAATAGAAAATCAAATAACTATCTGAATGAAAATGCAAATCTTTCAATTTTAGATTTTATCTATAAGTTAATGTGTCTTTCAAAATATCTATCAGAGGTAGTTCAATGTCCAGCGTGGCTTTAGCCGGAAGTAGTTGATTTCTGTTAGACATTCACAAACAATAATTTCATTTTTATCGTGGATTTTTCAATTCACAAAAAAATATTTCTATCAATATTCAATTGAGAATGTTTCCCTTTTCAACATGAATACCCCACAAGAGGTTATCTTGACGATGGAAGATAGTGACTAAAGTTTATCTTGCAGTCGCAGATGATTCCACATCTAATTTTATGAACATCCTGTTCATATTTTCAACAAATCAATCTATCATACCCCATGACAGATTTTAATGTCAGAACACACTCATTTCAAAGTGTCTGTCCGAAAGAAATGATTTTAACTTTTTCCATCTTTGCAAAGTGAGATTGCTTCTTGAAAATGTGTTCTCCATTTCTTCCGGTCTTCCTGATGATCGTGGAGGCGTGAAATAGATTTTCGTCGACAAAAATGTATTGAAGACCTAGTGAATGCGATGTCTCTCTTGCGTCAATGTTACGAATGATTTCTGGTGAGTACTCTTTTTTGGAAAACATTCTTCCTTGCCTCATTCATCTTCATGAGTTCTTAATTAAGACTGGAATAGAAAATCAAATAACTATCTGAATGAAACTGCAAATTTTCAATTTTAGATTTTTTCTTTGAGTTGAGGTCTTTTCAGAATATCTATCAGATGTAGTTCAATGTCCAGCGTGGCTTTAGCCGGGGAAGTAGTTGTTTTCTGTTAGACATTCACAAGCAATAATTTCATTTTTATCGTGGACTTTTCAATTCACAAAAAAATCTTTCTATCAATATTCAATTGAGAATGTTTCCCTTTTCAATATATAGGGCAGTAAAGTAAGAAATGTCTCAGATCACAGGTTATTGTTGGGCGAGGGGATACCGTGCACCCCACGCTTTTTTCTTAAATAAAATACATTTTTTTTTTATTTTCTATTTTTTTAGTCTGGTTTTCTATAAAAGTGTGTTTTTTAGTTTTTTTAAACTATTATTTTTTATTTTATTTTGATTCTTCACTTTTCACATGCATTTTATCTGTCAGATCTCAGATCACTTAGTGATAACATCTGCCGGCCCCAAGCCTGGAAAAAAATTACGTCATGTGCAATCCTATTTTTCTGATGAATGTGATGACAAATCAAAACAACATTTTCAGACTGTGGAAGGTTACTAAAAAAACATGTCAAGAGACGTTGTTCCTCCACAAAAAACCACATTCATTCGATACAAAACAACAACTTATTGAAATTTTTAGACGTTTCGACGGGAGGCCCCTTGTCTCCTTCTTGGAATAATATAAAACACGGATACAACATGATTCGCTTATGGAGCTCCTAATTGTTGATGCCATGATTTATCTGGTATATTTCTCATTTTAAATTAGCTGGAGGATTATTCAATTTCCTTACTGGAAAATATAGATTGTAAAAACTTGAGTTTGAGACAATATTTCGTTCTTCTCGTAACATTAATAATATGGGGAGTTGTTTGTTCTCAAAAGTCTATCAAACATATTTGTCGGTAATGTTGATATTATTCAAACAATATATACAGACATTTTACCATATCATATCATATTACGTATGACACCCAGGGACGTTGGATATAGACAGGCTAATTATTAATTTTCTATGCGGGTGTTTCAACATCGCTGTTTTTAAGAAACTATGTCCATAGGGGGAATGTATCATAGCCATTGCATTGGCAAATATAGAATCCCCTCTCGCTGTTCAAGACAAAATATCCTTGACAAAAACACATTGAGTTCGTTCCGACTCAATTGAACATAAAACTCACGGTTTCAATTCAGTGAACCCCTAATCACGTACAAAAATGGTGGAAGTAAGAACGATTGTTTCAAGAAAACACTCAAAACCAAATACAGTTCCAGCAAGGATGAACTCTGTCCTCGATGTTGACCTACACTCTACACGCAAACTAATATTAGAAAATCCTTCGACTCTCCAACTTATCCCAACAGATCCAATATAGCCAGAGGGCGGTAACACAGGTTGATCAAAGCAAACACGACCGAAACTAGGAGAGGTTCGTAAACAAACAGTTGCCTCAGAAACAAGGGCAACATCTCCGTTGATACGACGAAGCTGTGTTGGTTTAAAGGCCGATCGGGAGCTCATGTAACTTTCATGTAGCGTGTACACACAAGATGGCGGATACATCAAAGACACCACCGTCCACATCCAGAACAGACGTGATGCAATTAAAGAGGTCGAGACGCCTCCTTGGTAAAATATTGACACGATCACAATATGGGAAAGTCGGTTTAATTAAAGCAATACGAAGAGAATGATATGTCGAGATGATGCGTTGGATTGGGGATTGCGTAGACGGTGGTAGAATGCTTGATTTTTTTTACATTAGACCATTCGCATGAGGAAATGTTAACGTCGAGGAGAAAATAACTCAGAGTTGCGACAAGGACTATTATACACTATACAGTATGTAACGTGAAATTTGACAAGAGGTGACATTTTTTGTCATCTTTGTCTCGCCTTCTATCGACTCCTCTCGGTGGGACACTTCATTTTTATAGATTTAATAAAAATACATTGTGGACGCTCCGAATTCACATCTGATTATCCATATCCACCTCAAAAATTGTATAAGAATCGTGAAACTTGTAGGATCGGAAAATATTACAGAGCTGAATCTGATAATTCACTGACATCTACCTCAATAATATAAACCGCACGCTAAGGCCAATAGAACTATCAATTTTCACAAAAAATATTAGGAAGCGAGATATGCTAGAAATTTTTGCAGATTTGAGGTGGGGACATCCTATTCATCACTAGAACACGATTTTTCGAAAATATTTTTAGGTCTGAAAAATCCGAATTCGTCTCAGTTCTCATGGTAACTTTCCCCTATTGCCGTAATTACTGAAAAATAATTCTTAAATTTCCAGATCTTCCGAAAATCCGGCGATGGATCTATGGGTTCACTAACGCCAATCTGAATCATATACTCTTGATAAGAGGGGCGATTGAATTGTCGAATTTGGGAAAATTAATGCACTGACAAAAGTTAGCATATAATATAAATAATACATCTGTTCCAAAGTGATTGCGGATTCGGATATGGCCTAAGAAATGTGCGTTTATTATTATATGTAATTTCTGAGGTTCTTGTCTTAAATTCTATTGCAATGTAAATTAACTAAAAAAACCGCTAGCAGTAAATGTTGAGAAGAGCCGGTTTTCTGACGAAAATAAGCACCTTTATTACTGAAGTTTTTCATTCATTATTAACTTTTCAAGATTTATTCAAACACGGGGGTCGTTCATATTTGCCATTGCATACATATGAAGACAATTTGTTTTTTGTCGGAAAATCAGGATCACCTAATATTTATCAGGTGTTACTTAGTTACAGAAGCTGTCATTTTGAATTTTCTGTATTCAAAATTGAAATTTTTTTTTGTCTGTCTATTTAAGGAAGAAAATCCGTTCCTAGTAGGTTAAGATATCACCTTCTTCTATTAACTTAATAGAAACAGATCTTCTTTCTACACTAGAAATCCGATAAAACAATAATTTTCCACACATTTCCAAAAACCCAGAATAATTATATTACAGCTTTTGTTTCTATAAGTAGAATAATATCAGTTGCTCATACACATTATTTATTCTAAAAATTCATTTAATAACCAAATTTATCCATCCGACCAAATATTCTTCGATAATCAGTTTTAAAGATTTTTGATGGTATGACAGGTGGCAAATTTCAATAAGATTTTCCACAATTTAATTTTTAGGAATATTATGATTAAAACACACTTTTGTCAGACATAGTAGCATGATACGAATTAGAATTCTCCGAAAGTGAATGCTGACGAATAAAAAACAAATATTCTGATCTGAAATATGGCAGTTTATTGAAAAATCATTCTCTATTCATACTGCCTCATTATTTCCAAACATAAGTACATACAGGGTGATTCAAAAGTACTTTGACAAACTTCCTCACAGTGTTCTAATATGAATTGTTCGAATAAATATATGTCCGAAAACGCTTCGTTTCCAAAATACAGGGTGTTGAAGTTTCGTTTTTTTTTAATAGCTTTCGAAATACTGTCCTCAAACTAAAATTGGTATTGAGAGGTTTTTTGAGGTGTCAAATTCGAACACGATGTTATTATTGCTCTTACTCGTAGGAAACGCCACCTACACGTCTTTTTCTTTTTTGAAGATTCATAATTTTTTTGAGCGTACTTCTAGCACATTTTTCAGTAGAAAAAATCAATTTCTCTATCATATCTACGTGAGAAAGCTACCCTTGTTTCAAGTCGCTATAAGCAACCGTTTTCTAGATATTTGGACTTGAAAATTTCAAGTCGATTATTTGATAATCGATGCGTGTTGAAGTTTTTCACAAGAATGCTTAGGAAATGAATTTGACGTTTCAGTAAGTAGTTTTGGTTTTTTGTAGGAGCGCCACCTATTCTATTTATTTTTACTCGTTTGAAATAGTTATTTTTGTATCAGAGGTGCAAAATCTGTATTTGTTTCAATAAAATTTGCAAGAAATATCAACATTTTATTTCTAGAAATTTTGAATATGTAGGATGAATTGAAATAAAAGAAACTAAATTGTATTAAAATAAATTGTTCGAAGTGTGCACCTTCAGCGAAGATACAGGCATTCAGTCTTCTAGTAATTGAATCTGGTACCTGCTCAAAAATTATTGGTGTGTTTTTTATTGTTTGACAGGCATCTACTATTCGGTTTCTTAGATCTTCCTTGTTCGCTACTGGAGTTTTATAAACTATTGACTTCTAATGTCCCCAAAAATAAAATCTAGCGGGTTTAGATCCGGGGACCTTGATGCCCACGCCTATTTACGTTCTTCTACACCGCTACCGATCCATCGATTTGGATAGACAGTGTTAAGTAATTCCCTGGCTACAACGCTAAAATGGCTCGGAGCCCCATCATGCATAAACCACATGCGGATACAAATTTCTAATGGTTCATTCTGAAGTAGTCCCGGCAATTCCATTTTCTAAAAAGTCTCTGTAAGTTGCGCCAATCCGTCGGAACGAAAGAAAGAAAGGACCTCTCAAATAATTATCAATTATTGCCGCCCATACATTTACAGAAAATTGATACCGATAATGTCTTTCACTACTTGCGTGCGGATTTTCCAGAGCCCAAACATGGTTGTTATGAAGTTTGTGATAGCATTTCGGGAGAAGTTTGCCTTGTCCGTGAGAAGTACATTTCTTGAAAATTGAGGATTTCCAGCCAATTTTCTTAAAAACCACTGCCACATAGTATTGCGTTGGAGAAAGTCTCGTGGAAAAAGAGTAGAATTGAGAGCTTCAGCAATTATACTTGTACTTGTTTCTGGAATCTCTTCGAGAGCGTTCAAAACAGCTTCCTCCCATTCTGGGATTCGGACTGCTCGTGGTCTCCTAATGATATCAGCTACCCTCTCGAAGCTACCTGTTTCTGCCAAACGACGGTGGAGACTGGTAAATGTTGGAGCTGAAGGCAGTACTCGATTAGGAAATCGCTCCTGTTAAATACGTCTTGCTTCGAGCGCATTTCCATCCGCAAGGCCATGAGCGAAATGCATATCAGCTAAATGAGCATTATTGTTTAAATAATCCATTTTTTCAAAATTCGTGTTTTAAAACTTACAGAAACTTCAACAAAACAACAAAACGGTTAACTGTCACATAATATGTGATTACCAAAACTACTTACTCAAACGTCAAATTCATTTCCTAAGCATTCTAGTGGAAAATGCAAAATAATGGTAATAACTTCAACACGCATCGATTATCCAAATATCTAGATAACGGTTACTTATAGCGACTTGTAACAAAGAGAGCTTTTTTACGTAGATATGATAGAGGAATTGATTTTTTTACTGAGAAATGTGCTAGAAGTACGCTTGAAAAAGTTATGAATCTTCAAAAAAGAGAAAGACGTGTAGGTGGCGCCCCCTACGAGTAAGAGCAATAATAACATTAGGTTCGAATTCGACACTCTAAAAAATTCCTCAATAGCAATTTTCGTTCAATTAAGGTCAGTATTTTGAAAGTTATTTAAAAAAAACTATAATTAAAATAAAACTTTAACACCCTGTATCTTGGAAACGAAGCGTTTCCAGACATATATTCATTCAAACAATTCATATTGGAATATTGTGAGGAATCACCTCTTGAAGATTGTCAAAGTAATTTTGAATCACCCTGTATATGTAAATAAAAATAAAAAAATCAGTCAAAACAACTGGATATAGCTATTCTGGAATTTAACCAACCCTACTATTCATTTTCTACTTAGAAAAATTAAACAATTTTTTTTCGTGACAATAAATTATTTTCTTTGTTTTAAAGAAAGTGATATACCTAGAAACTAATGCATCTCGCGTTCACGTGGAGCTTTAAATTCAATGCGGACTTTTTTCAGTGTGGAGTTGCAAAAATTTCTATTGAGTATTGTGAAATGTATGTCAGCCCAATAAGAAAACATCGTTCAATCATTTAAATCAATTAAATATTGATAAATATTTTTCGTTACATTTTTGCCATCGTGATGAATTATGAAAATGTCCAAACAAATGTCTGTTTATTGACAAAAATTCTAGATTTACTTAAAAAAAAATCCTAATGCTGGTTCAATAAGTAGGTGCTATACGAGAATGCTTTCATGAGAGAGGAGAAAACGTAGTAATTCTTCAGGAACTTTTTGATTGTGGTACTGAATTTGATATTCTGAGGGAATTGCTAGCTTACCTGGTACCCTAATAATATTTTTCGGGAAAAGCGATGGTTCCATCCCCTCGCCTGTGGGTGCGGTATATGTTACTCATGTTAAGATCAGCAGATCATCAGACTCATCTCCAAAATCTCTCACCAGTCTCTAATTAGAGTATGAGAATCCTACTCCAATAATAACGGAAGATACTGCATGAAACGTGAAAAAATTAAGATTTTCGAAGCTGAAAAATATCCAGGAAAAAAGTGTTCTAAATTTCATGTGCTGATATTGGAACTGCTAGAATCTTTAGTTTATCACGTCACCTAATATAATGTTTCGGAGAAATTGACATTTCAATCGTCACTGCCGTGCAGTCTATCTCACTCAAGTAGACATCTGAAATATGTAACAATCTTTCGTATTTCAGGAATTAAATGTTATATTGAAGAGACCAGTGATAGAGAAATTAAAAATATAAACATTATCATTCAGTTCAGGTTCAATATCAGGTAATTTCTAAAGCAATTTACCGAAGGCGTGTCTCGGTCCGCTCTAAGAATTAACTCAATATCTTACGTACAAGAAGGTGAATCAATGGCAATCTAATCATTTTTATTATTGTGGATGTACAAACCCAGTCAAAATATTACGCAAAAGAAGGGAAAACAACCCAATATATCTGGCTAACATTGCTATCCAAATTGATGGCCAGCCAAACAACTTCTTCAAATAACGCTTCGCTACGCTCGCGGGCACTTTGATACCAATTATTTTCCCAGCTTCTTATGAATTCATTCATTCAGTATACCCTCTTTCGTCTTCAATAATATTGACCTATGTAGAAAAAACAAAATGTTATCTATTAACGAACAAACAAAGTATATTTTCCAGATGATTGGAGGTCAAAAAACGCATCTTCAATTCGACCTGTGGCGATTTCCGTATTTAGAAGTGTCAATACCGTAAAAATAAAAATCACTATGTGTTTGATGGTTATCCAATGAAGACAAATGATCTGTTCACGTTGTAACGGAGGGTGATTAAATTGGAAAAAGTCAGTTATTCTTACAAAAATATGCTAAAAACATGTGATTGAGTGTGTGTGTGTGATGTTTTGGTTGAAAGAAACACGAATGTTGAGTGTTTCCAGTGGTAGAAAATATATTTTGAATTGATGCGGCCCATACCTGATAAAAATCAATATTGAAGCGAACAAAAGACATTCACTCCACTGAATGATGTTCACTGAACTGGGTGGACAATACCACGACACGTGTTTCGCTATACAATAGCTTCTTCAGGTGTAGATAATACTAACTCAACAATTACGATGTATCATGTTAAATAATTAAGGCAGATAGTAGTTAAATGAATATTAAGAAGTATTCAACAGGTGATTGATATTATTTCCATTACAAAAAATTTAATAAAGGAGAATTATTTGAGGTAATATGGAATCCAGGCAAATATTGTTACTTTTTGTATTTAATCATTTCCAAACTTTCCGGCAGGTCGAGCTTACAACCTTTCTTTTCTATATGTAATATTACGAAATCGTTAACAAAACAATGTTTTCAGTCAAAAGAGGTGAGAAACAAATGTTGAAATTGTTTATAATTGACGAAACAGTTCCTATGTTCTCATAATTACTCTATGAATGTTCTGCATGTTTGGCCTATGTAGAAGCTTTCCTAAGAGCCAGAAATCAATTTGTATACTCCCGATTTTGTAGAATTCTCAGTTTTATCTTTATTGTTCCTTATATTGTTCACGTGAGAAAGTAGATTTTGTTCCATAGGAGTGCCGAAATATGTAACTACTCTAAAAAAATTCGTTTTTAGTAGGAAGCACTTCTCGTGAATCTTTTTAATGGAATTTTCTTAAAATGATATTAGATAGGAGGTCAACTGAAAATGAGTGTTTGGTCTTATTTGGGCTTCTGTTGCACTTTTTTGGGAACGAAAATTCAACTAATGAAATAAAGTTAACAGATTCTTTCGAGTGACTGCGGATGTTCATGAATTTTCTCCCAGAACGATTCTATCCAATCAGCGATGGATTTATATTATTATTGATATTTGTGAATTGAAAGAATTGTAAAATTGTTTTTGACTGCTCTCTTAGTTGTTTGACCAACTCTCAGAAGATAATGAAAACTTTCACGAGTTAACATCACGGGGGCCTTCCATCTTATAGTGGGATCAGAAACCACTCGTGGGACCAATACTAACGAGACACCAGCCCCGTTACAATATATCTGACAATATACAGGGTGTTATGTAATAAGTGTCCGATATTGTACAGGACGATTCCTCAGTTATTTATAAGGTGAAGAGTTCATATACGCATGGGTCCGCAAGGCCTTCATTTTTCATATACAGGGTGTTGAAAATTTATTTTTATGTTGTTTTTCTGAAATAATGTTGATATTTGGAAAAAAATTGGTATTTGGAAATTTTTTATTATGAGAAATTCAAATTTTATCTTAGTTTGACGCCTAATTGTAGGGGGCGCATGTATGTATCACATTTTCTAGTCAAGTCAAGTCAAAAGTAATTTATTCAATCTTTTTTGTTTACAAGTTTCTTATTTCTATAAAGTTTGTCCTATGTCCCCACTGTAGAGCTTTCCGCTCTTTTCAGGGACTACATTTTCTAGAAGAAAAATCAATTCCTCTATCATTTTTACGTGAAAAAGGTATGCTTTTCAAAAGTCTCTACAAGCAGCCATTTTCGAAATATTCTGATTTAAATTAATCGAAGATGTGTTTGTGAAAAAGTGAAACAATTTTGAAAACTTTTTTTTAATTCAACATAGAAACATTTCGAACGCAAATTTTTGAATAACAATGAACAACGGAACACTAGATATAAATCAAAATCATAATCACCTGTATGCACGCATCCAATCTTCTCCTCATTGATTCACGCACTCTTTGGAAAATTACTGGAGTATTTTGAATCGTTCTACAAGAGTGAATTATTCGATTACTTAATTTTTTCTCATTTTGGATAGGTGTCTGGTGGATAAGAGATTTTAGATGTCCCCACAGGTAAAAATCCAAACTGTTAAGGTCTGGTGACCTAAGGGGCCATGGTTGAGGCCCTCAACGACCTATCCAACGGTTGCCCAAAGTTTGATCTGAAAATTCTCGCGCTTGGATGCTAAAATATGCCGGGGCACCGTCATGCATGAACCACATTTCATTTCGTAGTCTAAGTGGCACATCTTCCAGTAAAATAAGCGAATCTTCTTCAAGAAAATGACGGTATCTCTCTCCGTTTAATCTTCCCGGAATAAATAATGAACTTATGAAATAATCTTCGAAGATTCCTCCCACACGTTAAGAGAGAACTGTTCTTGGAAATGTGATTCCTGTACCGCATGGGGGTTTTCCTCTGACCACAAATGTTTGTTGTGAAAATTGCTTCGTCGGTAAACAGGATTTGATTTCCAAATGAAGGATTTTGAATAAGGCATTGGAGAAACCAACGACAGAAGTTGATACGTAACGGAAAGTCACGAGGAAGTAGTGCCTGAACTCTTTGAATATGGTAGGGATATAACAAATTATCAATTAAAATTGTCCATATGAGAAATGTTTAACGTAGCGCTATTTTTCTGGAGCTTGTTTCCGGATGTTCTCTTACCAGATTAGGAACTGCTTCTTCGGTTCCTGGGGTTCTTACTATAGCTTCCGAAACTTTCTGTTTCCATTAACCGAGCGTGAATTCTTGAAAACATTTTTGAGGTAGGAGTTGTGCGGTTCGGATAACGCTCCTGATACAAACGTCTAGCCTCATATGCATTTCCGTTAGAAAATCCGTTTGTAAAATGTATGTCAGCATACTCTGCATTGGTGAAATTAACCATTTTTCAACAAATAATCACAATAATAATAAATAATACTGTTCAACTATCCGTCACGATATTGTTCTTGACATGACGGCACAAAAAAAACATTGGAATAAACTTACTAGCCTACTTGATACTTTCATTTATTTAGTTCGCGAATCAATAAGAAGAAGGTTGGATGCATCGATTAATTTAAATCAAAATATCTCGAAAACGGATGCTTGTAGCGACTTTCGAAAAGTATACCTCTTTCACGTAAAAATTATAGGGGAATCAATTTTTTCTCTAGAAAATGTGATACATACTGTAACGATATATCTGTTACATTTCTTATTTATATGCTCTATGCGTGATTCGTTCACTTTTCTATTCACTTTATCTATTGAAAATCTTAGCGACATCTAACCGTCGGTATTGGAACAATCATTACGGTTAAGAGAAGAAGAGCTGTCGCAAATGATCTGACAGTACGAGGATACTTAAGACGATGCAGGTGACATTCTCGTCCCTTTTTTTCTTCTGATCTTTCAGCAATTGAGATACGTGTTTTCTTGAAGCTCGTTGGCGTCGGCCATTAAAGAGTTGAATATGCCATGTTGAAATAATTTATTGAATTGAGAGCATTTTCCTTTTTCCGCGAACACGAATTCAAATCAGTGAATAGTGATATCAAGAAAGGTGAGTGAGAACTTATGTTTGAATCGTAGATATATCAAATATGTCACATTCAAATAATTTCTGAGTGAACGTTAAATAATTCTTCACAAGAGAAGAATCTGAAGGCATTTATGCATTTTGGTAATGAAATCAGTAATTTGGTTTATTTAGGTCAATCTGACTAAAAATAGCAGTGTCGTTCATTATATATATTTTTGAAGGATTCTGTCAGGATTGCGAATCTCACATGTATATATTTTAATGAGTTTTTATATGTATCTTTGGTATGGTTCCATATTTGATAACGATAATCATCAATATGTCGTTTTGACGTGGTTGTAGTGATTTAATAAATTTATTTCATGTATAAATGTGGTACTTGGAATTTGGAATTTTCTTTGAATTTTCAGAAACCTTTCTGAAGAAGTATTTGACAGCAGGTCAGACATTTGTTCTCATATACGTTTCTTGAATATCGCTGAAATTGAAGTCATTTTCGTGAATCAAATTCAACAAAATTGATTGTCTCAAATTTTGAATTTTAATTGTTGATAACGAAATATCTTAGCTGCTTATGATCAGAGGAAAAAATCATCTCTTCCATTTATAAAGCAAAGATCAATTTTTTTAACCAAATTTCAGTTTTGGATATTATTCATTTGTATACTCAATTAATTTTACACTCAACTGTAACAACAATGAGTTGAGGAGTGTATAGTATAGATTCCAAGTTTCAAGAAATATAATCTTTTGTATATCAAACTCTGACACAAATAATATTGTTTTCATGTGAAATCGCTGAGAACACACTTGATGGAACAAAAGCTGACGTTCGTGTTAACCTGATCGGTAGCCCAGCAGCCATTAGTACCCCCTGATTGCGAGCCAATTCACTTCGTGTAGTTTAGCTAAGTGCTAGACATTGGAAAATACAATCAAGGTACATGGTCTACGAAAAAACCGACAGTTCAGCAAAAGAAAACAATATTTATATTCTACATTGGAATAAGAAAATAAATTTTTGAATTCAAATGTTCAGAACTTGGAAAGAGATGTAAACTTTTGTAAATAGATTGTTATAAGTTGGTATTTGTTTTATTGTTGTAGTTATTTACAGAAGGAATGTCAATTGATTACAATCATTATTGAATAAGGTTTTGAATTTTTTTGTCCTAGTTGAATAAAAATTCTGGCGTCCATTCAAATTTACAATTTCAAAAACTTTGCTTGAAACATAAAAAATTTTAAACTAGCAAAGCGGTCCAAAGAACTCCACACCGCTCTTCACTGAATAGTCTGGGCATTCTATTTTCAACAAATTACAAGAACTTTCATTTCAATACATGCACGACAAAGTTGTGACTCCCCAAAAGAGACAAAGACCTGTAGGCGCCCCCTACAATTAAGGGCCAAACTAAGATCAAATTTGAATTTCTCATATTAAAACATCACTAAATACCATTTTTCATCGAAATATCGACATCATTTTTCACATTATTCACGAAAAACCAGAATAAAAATAAATATTGAATACCTTGTATATCAAAAATGAAGGCCTTGCGGACCCATGCTTGTATGCACTTTTCACCTCATTAATAACTGAGGAATTGTCCTGTAAAATATCGGTCACTTATTACATAACACCATGTATATTGGTAGAATTCAAGATATCCATTCCGATTTCATACAAGACTGACGAACATTTGATAATATTGTTAAAACCTGTTTCTCATTTAACAGAATAAGTGTTGAAATACCACAAACAGCAAGAACCTAATCCAGTGCCACCTATCGCAACATATTGTGCCGTGAATGTTATTCCTACAAAAAGCTTTCTTTCGCATTTTCTGCAAGAAACTCACAAAATCGATGAAAACCCTGTTTGTAAGCAAGTATGAAATAATGTCGAGCGCGGGCGAAATTTGCAGCTAGATCGGCTTATAAAGCTGTGAACTCGCTATATACACTCCGGAGGGTGAGAGAATAAACATTTTTATCATCTACTTTATATTCATGGGTTAGAGCTATGTCATAATTCTGTCTACAGAATCGATACAGCGCCTTATCAGAAAATGAACGGTTGGACACGCTTTCCTTTAATTAAGTTCTTACAGCAGTTGCAGTATTTTGTCAATATTTTCGCAAATTGGGGAGGGCGTCTTCACTTGCATCGCTTCTCTGTACATGTACGTTCTGGGGAAAAATGAGTGGTTGAAAACGGTGAACATCTCCAAGATAATATGAGGGTCCCTTTCAAGTGAAACTGAATTTTCTGGTGATTGTGTTGATAGTCCATGAGATGTTTGTACTATCATCAAACACTTTGTCGAAGTATGCAAGTTTGCAAAATATTATTTTTATTGGACATGATGAAATTAATGCAGAAATGATCGGGAGAGTATTATCTACGGATGTTGGTACATTTTCCCTTTACAATAGACTGATGCAAAAAAGTGTTTCTTCGAATTGTAATCAAAATTCTCCCAACTTTTTGAGTGAAGGTTGTGAGCAAAAGGAACTCATATTTCTATTCCTGATGAGAAATTTGAATGAATAGTAATCATAACCTTCACTTCACAGATACTAGAAGAATGTGTATTGTTACGAAACTGGGCATCAGTTATTGAAACATTCCATTAATTTGATGTTCGCTTATTCCAATTCGAAAACACGGCGCAATAATGCAATTCAACACTAGAATAGTCACAGTTCAAAATACCACGCTGTTCTAACTTCGAATGAATCACACAAATAATACAAATGAATTAAAACTGTTCTGCTGTGGCGTATTAGATTTCACGAAAATATCACTTTTTCAAAATTTTATTTAATTCAGTGAAATTTGAATTTGGACCAATATTCTGCTCAGGATGGAATGAATACTCTTTATGATATCTACGCCATATCTAATCATAGCGGCAGCATTTCCAATGGACACTATACGGCATATTGCAAACACCCTTATTCTAATTGTTAGCACCTCTTCGATGACTGCCGTGTATTTTCCAAGATTGATTCTCTCAGCTCCAAGGGAGCATGTGTCCTTTTCTATGAGAAAGTTGATGATCTGAATTCTGATGGTGTTTTCTGATGGGGTTTTTCCGGGTTTTCCTCCCACTGAAACAGCAAATGCGCCATCACTTCGAGTCCCGGGCTTCAATCAAGATTTTTGTCTTGATATTATTTTATATTTGAAACTTTGCTTTTGAATTTTTAAATTCTGAATAAAACAGTTCTATATAAAGAAATAATTAAGTAAGATACTAACAATATAATATTTGGATGAAATTATTTCATATAGGGTGTTACGTAATAAGGGTCCGATATTTCACAAGACGATTTCTCAGTTATTTATAAGGTGAGAGATTCATATAAGCATGGGTCCGCAAGCCCTTCATTTTTGATATACAAGGTGTTGAAAATTCATTTTTATTTTGGTTTTTCGTGAATAATTTTGAAAATAATGTCAATATTAGGACGAAAATTGGTATTTGGGGATTCTTTAATATGAGAAATTTCAATTTGATCTAAGGATGGCCCTCAATTGTAGGGGGCACCGCCTACAGGTCTTTGTCTCTTTTGGGGAGTCGCAACTTTCTCGTGCATGTATGTATCACATTTTCTAGAAGAAAAATCGATTGCTCTATCATTTTTACGTGAAAAAGGTATGCTTTTCAAAAGTCGCTACAAGTAGCCGTTTTAGAGATATTTTGATTTAAATCAATCGATTCATCCAATCTTCTTCTCATTAATTCGTGAACTCTCTTAAAATAAAAGTATCAAGTGGGCTAGTAAGAATATTCCAATGTTTTTTTGTGCTGTCATGTCGAAAATAATATCTCGATGCATAGTAAAATAGTTTTATATATTATTATTGTGAGAAAGCCGTCATCGGACGGTTAGAACCCCAGAAACCAAGAAAGCAGTTTTTAATCTGGTGGGGCAACACCCGGATACAAGCTCCAGAAAAATAGTGCTGATGTTTCTCTCGTTCTGGTATGTATAATTTTAATTGATGATTTGTTATATCCCGACCATATTCAAAGAGCTCAGGCACTACTCCCTCGTGACTTTCTGTTACGTATCAACTTCTGTCCAATGCCTGATTCAAAATCCTTTATTTGAAAATCAAATCCTGTTTTCCGACGAAGCATATTTCTCACGCAACGCTAAACGCGATTTTCACAACAATCATTTGTGGTCAGAGGAAAACCTCCATGCGGTACAGGAATCACATTTCCAAGAACGTGTGGGCAGGAATCCTTGGACATCATTTTATAGGTCCATTCTTTATTCCGGGAAGATTAAACGGAGAGAGATATCGCCATTTTCTTGAAGAAGATTTGCCTATTTTACTGGAAGATGTGCTGCTTCGACTACGAAATAAAATGTGGCAAACTTTCGGCAACCGTTGGATAGGTCGAGGAGG
The DNA here is from genome assembly GCA_018342105.1 of Gonioctena quinquepunctata. Lineage (NCBI taxonomy): Eukaryota > Metazoa > Arthropoda > Insecta > Coleoptera > Chrysomelidae > Gonioctena > Gonioctena quinquepunctata. The sequence continues at coordinate 123,396 of JAFIRS010002169.1, forward strand.
GCCTCAACCATGGCCCCCGACCTCAATAGTTTGGATTTTTGCCTGTGGGGACATCTAAAATTTTCCATTTACCAGACACCTATCCAAAATAAAGAAGAATTAATCAATCGAATAATCAACTCTTGTAGAACGATTGTTTTATTTTTTTGCATTAAAACGGAAAATACGGAAAAAAGGCAGGTGAAATTATTTGTTACAAATTGAACGAGGAATTCAAAACTCATTTTTATTTGAAATATCTCAGTGGCGTACCATTTTTTCCTTTAAAAAACTTAAGATCATTACCCGTATGCGCGCCAATGATGAACATAAAATTCTTAATTGCATGTCAAAAATGCTCAATAACTACCTCTTGAAACTCACCAGATTTCATTTGCATGTCTCAACCGGTATCAGCAATAAATAAATAGTCAGTTTTTAAGAAAAATGTTAACACTCCGTATCTCGGAAAACGAAGCATTTGCGGACAAAAGTTACATGAAAAACTGTCATTTTTTTCTCATGCAGAATCACCCCCTGAAGTTTGTCGCACTCATTCACTAACACCCTGTATAAGAAATTTAATGATATTCGTTGATTCTTTGTTTGGCGCCGACTCAAAATTAGTTACTCACATCAATTTAGGAGCTCAGTTATTATCAATACTAAGAAGGTTTATTTAATTTTTGCTTTTTAGTTTCTTCTTTCGTTGGTTTAATATTTAATTAAAAAGTTTTTATTTATTTTTGTGGCTAGAATCCACTAATTACTACCCACTCAACTGACTCCGGGTATCCATTATAAGTTAGTGTCATCAGAACAACATATGTGTGCCAAGTTTCAACATAATCGGTTCACAGATGAAAAATCAATCATCCCCTATTCTTCTACCCTTACAGGTGGATTGTTCCTTCCCAAATTCAAATATGACCAACACTGAAGAATACCTTATCCAATGAAGAAAAGAATCATCTGAATCGGATAACCCAGTACAAAGTTATTGCGTGGTAGAATTGGTTAACGGGAAATAATTTAGTGGGTGAACGACAAATATTCCCTATTTTATTACCCTGAAGGGTGATTGGTTTTTCAAATCAAAACAGGACCAGCTTCGAGGTAAATCCTGTACAATGAAAAAAAATCATCGGAATAAAACTACTCTGTATAAAGATATGCGTGGTCATACATAAAAAAAAAAACGTCGAAAGAATACCTCCTCGTCGTTGAGTTCGTCGGTTAATAATAAAATTACATACTATGAGTGTTTAGAAAACAATTCATCCAATATAATTTTCAGGTGTTTTGAAACAGATAGGTGGAGTAATTGAAAATATCTGATCAAGTTCGCTTGATTCGTTTGATATGAACAGGATGTTCATAAAATCTTTCTATTCAATTTTCTATTGAGAATGTTTCCGTTTGGAAGTATCGCATCATAATGAGTGTATGAATTCATAGGTGTCATCATGGGAAAATTAATTTAGTAATTGCCATATAAAGAATGATGGAGAAAATTAGTCTGTTTCTTGTAACGCCAAGACAAGAATTGGGTGAAAAACTGCGAAATCAAAATATTTGAGTCAACAAGATTATTGGAAATTTAATAAACAAAAAATATCAGAAAATTATTTTCGGATAATTGATGGTCTTTCGACTATGTAGAATCTATGTCATTTGAATTTTTGACAAATGTTTCGTAATTTTCCAGAAAATAAAGTTACATAAAAATTCAAAACATTTTTCATCATCCAAACTTCGATTGATGAACTGAAGAGTAAAACGAAATAAAAAAAAGGTTAAATGAGCTTTTTTGCGAATGGCAGCCATCCATTCCAATCTAAAGCACCATGAAGTATTACCAGAGCTACAATCCGCCATAATGAAGGTTTCTGACAAAAAATGCTTCGAAAGCCTATCCTTTCGCTTATTTTGACAAAAACGCTTTCAGTGACAAGATATGGCTAGCAATAAAGAATTCATTAAATGATGAAGAATGGAACCACCTTTTTTCAAATTCCCAAATGAACAGTGTGGTCTAAAGGATGAGTACCATAGTTGATTTAATTATTGTCGTCAGACACTGGTCACGATTGGCGTTAGTCTTCGCGCCACATTATTTGACAAAGAACCTGAGGAATACTGTGGTAAATAGGGTCGCTTTCGGCTGGCGCCGCATTGCCGACAGAAGAAAGATTGACAAGAACATTTATTATGCCGCGGGATTTTTATATTTCAAGAAAGGTCCTTATAAGGTGTTGGAAGACTCGAATGTGAATAAGGAATCTGTATAATAGAGGCAAGAACAGTTTGAAATGGCGGTGAGCACACAGAATGGACCATTGAATTCAAGATTCAGTTCATCACTGGAGCAGAGATTGAAGAATATGCTCTCTATATTGAAAAATCGACCACTGAAATATTCTGAAAATGTTTTTGTTACAAAAATTATTTATTTATTTTTAGTGTTCCAGAATTGAATGGAACAGATACATTCTATACAAAAATGGGTCTATAGTCCTTGTTACATCTTTTTCGAATATATTCAGAATAATGAATAATGAAATATCCATTTCCCTTCAAGAAATAGATCGGTCGATAATTTCGAAAGGTTCGATTTTATTACCACAAAAACAAAAACCAATACTTTCCAATATGGTGACGATTTGTCTGAGTTTATAATCATTTCATTTCTCTCATCATCAACATTTGGCGAAAACAACTTCACATAAAGTTTTTTCAATATTCACAATTATTAGAAACATTTGCAGAATTATGTTGTATACTGTTTATTTTATATTTTTTGGGTGCCACTTTTGCTAATCCTGATGGATTCAGATAATAGATAATTATTTTCATATAACCAACTGACAGCAAAAAAGTTACGAAAGTTTTTATTGAAAATACAGTATTTGACATTACAAGCATTAAAAACATCGTTGAAGTGATATTTTCCTTTTATGAAACAGACAAGACATTCCGAATTGAACTGAAAATTTGAAATAATGTTATGATTCTGAATATGCCAAGTAGCATCATAGTGACGGAAACTGATACTACAACTTCGACTAGGTGGTTATCGCGTAATCACCACTGCATCTACCACTATACAGTAGGAATAACTCCATTTTCAACCGACGAAACCAAAAAGGATGAGGTTCTCTAGTCGACGCGTATATTTTTTTTTTATGTATGACCACGCATAATTCTTTTTTCAGTGGATAGGGTGTACTTCGAAGTTGGTCCCATTTGAATATAAAAGATGGAAGCCACTCCTAAGGGTAGCAAAATGAAGGATATTGATCACTCACCCTCTGAATTCTGGTCCGTTAACCGATTCTATCAGGCATAACTTTGTACTGGGTTCTTCGATTTGGATGATTCTTTCTTCATTAGATAGGGTATACCTCATAGTTGATCATATTTGGATTTCAAATGGACTTATCCACCCTTACGGGTAGAAAAATAGGGGATAATTGATTTTTCACTTGTGAACATTGGCACACATATGTAGTTGACAATGACAGATCGCTACTGTCATTATTTTTGTTCTCCTACATCCGTCACAATCATTATATTCTATGAGAGGATGGAATGATGAATAAAGTAATGAAATAAACTAACCAAAACAACAAAAATAATTTATATTACAACAAATAGTAAAAGTAGATAATTATATTATTCAACTGGTAATAGTTGAAGTGATTTGGGTGAGTATTTTGGAAGTAATAAAAAAAAATAAGTAGTAATGAGTAGATTTCAGCCACAAAAAATTGAAAAATAAAAACTTTTTAACAAAAAATTAAACCGACGAAATACGGAACTGAAAAATAAAAAACAAAATGAACCTGTTCAGGCAGAATAACTAAGCTCCGAAACTTATGTAAGTAACTAATTTTGAGTCGGCGCCAAACTAACAATCAACGTAGATCATAAAATTACTTTAAAAAAATTATCAGAATGTCCCCGCGCAACTCGATGCCATCATTTCACGCCTTGTTCTTGTTTGGTTGTTTGGCGCCGACTCAAAATTAGTTACTTACATCAGTTTAGGAGCTAAGTTATTGAGACTGAAAAGGTTTATTTTATTTTTTACTTTTCAGGTACGAATTTCGTCGGTTTAATTTTTTGTTAAAAAGTTTTTATATATTAACATGGTTGTAGTCACGTCATTCCCATCACAGTTCTATAACTTGTGAGTGTCAATTAGGGTGTCTGAAACATTATGACCACCCAGCAGAGTCACCTAGAGAATTTTCAAAATTGAATGTGGGAAATAACCGTTGCGGTAACCATTGAATGTTACTTAGAAGTCACAATAACTTCAATAGAGTGTGATAGTTTTGATGATGTTTCAGTAACTTCCATGAGAACTTCAGTTAGTATGACATGCACTTGATTGTGATATGTGGTGATGGTTGCCACGTTCTTGATATCTCTATAAGTGATTGATTGCCACAGTTCGCATTTGATGAAAGTCACTACAAAATTACATATACCTTTTGAAATTAAAAATCGAGTATCCGTTACTTAGTAGTGACCTACTTGCTGTTCCTCTTTTATCACTCAAATTAGTTCCATCTTGTTCCCACCAACAGGAAACTACACAGAATTATCCTCTTTTTTTTGTGGATACGATTTCGAAACTTCGTTTCCAATCACTAAAATGCTCATCGTAAAACCGTGAAACCCAATAATTAAAATGTACCCGCAATTTTGAAGTCATAACTTTGAAGTGTTAGGTTATAATAGCCGCAACGTGTTTGCCACTTCCAAGTGCATAAGACCTATTGAATTTTATAGGTTATAACTTTGAAGTAGCAGGTTATAATAGCCGCAACGTGTTCGTCATTTTCAAGTGTGGGAGCTATCGTAATTTTTAGGTTATAACTTTGAAGTGGTAATCCATGGCGCTCATGACGGGAATGCCATTCCATGTAGTTGGTGCCAATGTTCACTTTATGATGGAAGGAACTTTAGAGTGGTATATTTTCAGTGCCTACCAATTTGAACCCTCATTTTGGATGCGAACCACTTTCAAGTTATATTTTCCAAAAGCCGACATATTCAACAGAAATATGCTTGGTCGACTATGTTCAAGAAATGAACGAACCATTCAATAAAAAATCATTTTCCGTCAGTACTACATCAAACGTAGTAATTTATCATGTAAGTATTGGTTTCAAGTAACCAAGATTGATAAAAAAATATTCAAGGGATTAAAGTACATAATTTCAGAGGCGCCATAAATTGCAAAATTATATGTATCCCTTGGATAGAGCAAGTAGAGTTGGCGCGTGCTCACAATCGATCTACTCAACCATATTTCACAATAAACTTCGTTTTAATTTTATCCCGATCAGAAGTATTCTAATTCAGTCTAGTCACGTGTTTGTATGTTATATTTCTTATAGTCGAGTGGTAGAAATAATGAATCAGGCGAAATAGAAGAGTGGGGAATATTTATCATATAATAATCTTGCAGGTCAGAGATCGAGCTACAAATCAATAACACAAGCTCTGTGAGGTGAGTTTAACGGGTCTAGTATCGGCCACTATATATCCATGTCTTTGCCAGGTCACCACAACATCGTTGGAATGTGGCCATCTGAGATCCAGGAATGTAGTCAGAATGTAGCGGCCACCAAAAAACTGTTCCTTATTTTGGTAGCCGCCACGTGATAGAACCGTATATATTACGTGGCAATGGTTGTAGTCAAACACTTCAAAGTGGTCCAGGATTGGGTCGCTACGTTCCCTCCACTGAAAATGCTATTTCTTAGTCAGGATCCTATCTGAAGTTTTCAGTTATAATAACGACGTTATCATATAATTTTTATAAATGACATTTTGGGTAAAATCACCCTGTTCAAGAAACTGTTGAAAAAATGACACAACTAGAAAACACCCTAGTGTATTTATGATATTGAATTTACGATTATTTGTTTTGTACGGACCAAGATAGAAATTTTGATAGAACTACCTTCAAGTTTTTCCACATTCATTGACAAATAACATATTTCCGGTAATACATTTCATGGTTTTGCCAGAAGAGTTAATTCTGATGAAGCAGTATTCATCAAATTTCGGTCTCGGAGTGTTGGGGAAGCGATTTCAGAAAAACATACCCAAGCAGCATTATAGTGACGGAAGCTGATACTGCAACTTCGAATCGGTGGTTATCACGTGATCACCACTAAATCTACTACTATACAGTGAGAATAACAATAAATTTATATTTGCATGGTTGTAGTCACGTTATTTCCATCTATAGTAGCCACTCCACAGTTCTATAACTTATTAGTGTCATTTGTGGTGTGTGACACATATGGCCACTGAGCAAATCACTTCAAAGATTTTCAAACTTGAAAGTGGAAAATAACCGTTGCGGTAACCATCCTGTACCACTTAAATATCACTTACAAGTCACAGTCACTTTCAAGAGAGTATGATAGTTTTGGTGACGTTTTGGTAACTTCCATAAAACCTTCAATGTGGCAGGCACTTGATTGTGATATGTGGTGATGGTTGCCCATAAGTGATATACACAGTTCGCATTTGATAAAAGTCACTACAAATTACAATAACCTTCAAAATTCACCATTCCGCGCGATGACGAAAACTAACCTAAGTTTTCTCAAATTATTTCATTGTGGCTTTCAAAAAGTTTGTTAAACCTGTTACGTGGAACTTAATGATATTTATTCATTATGAAATGGGTTATGCGTTTTCTATAGAATTTTCCTTTTTTAAAATGACGAAAATTTACCTAACTTTTCTCATATTATATTAATGTGGCATACAAAAAGTTCGTTTCACCTATTACGTGAAATGTGAATGATATTCATTCAAAATAAAATGGGTAATGCGATTTCAATGGACAATTCCTCTTGATTTTGTATGAAAAGTTTATTTTAAATAGATCGGATCTGTGACTTGTGCTCCTGCTTAATATTTATACTTCAATTGTTAATTATGTTGATGTGAATGCCATCATTTCCATTACTTGATGATTGTTACTTGATACTTGATAATTGTTGATTGGAGCTGCATTAATCCACTTTTTTTTTTTTTTTATGTTCTGGTTCCCACGAAAAGGGATATCCTGTAAGGTTCAGAGAACATCGTGGGAACCTAGGGAAACTAGGTAGGAGTTGGTGTTCTTCTTAAATTTCTGAAGGTTGTATGCCTCGGGGAACACCTCCCTAGGCAATGAGTTCCAAAGCCTCGCTGTTCGTTGGATGAACGAGTCTTTGGAAAGTGATGTTCTGCAGGTCTCCAAAGTGACCACGAAGGGGTGTGATGACTGAACTTGACGGGTTAATCTCGAAGAGACTGCCAAAGCAGGAACGATTGTTGATATTTCAGAAGAGCATTGCCCATAAAAATATCTATAAAATAGAGACAAATCGCCAACTTTTCTACGGTGTTCCAGACAAGTGAGCGAGTTTGTAAGCGAGGCATCACCGACGAGACGAATTGCCCTTTCTTGGACAGAATCCAATAGCCTCAGGATATGTTTAGGTGCCGCACTCCAAATATGGGAACAGTATTCCAGGACAGGTCGGATCTGTGCCTTATAGATCATAAGCAGCTGACTGGGGGTGAAATAGCTCTTGGCACGAAACAAAAAACCAAGTTTTTGGGATGCACTTTTGGCAATGGACCTCACGTGATTTTCCCAGGAAAGGTTATTGCTGATAGTAATACCAAGCATCGATATGGATGGCTTCAGTGGTATGGTTACTCCTGACAAAGTTATGTTAGGCACAGTGAGATTGGCTTTTCTAGAGAAAAGACATGCTTGTGTTTTGTTTGCATTGAATTCTACCAAGTTATTAGATCCCCATTCGAGAATTGTTGCTAAGTCCATATTTATATTATTAACATTTCTTCCTCGTTCATTTCTGGTTTCACGGGCTGATATAGGGGCCCTGGAAGAGAAAGCGGTATGGAGGGTACTATCATCGGCAAAGCTGTGTACTGGACATGAAGTTGCTTTCAACAGGTCGTTGATGTGAAGTAGAAATAGTGTTGGTGCGAGAATAGATCCTTGCGGAACACCAGCATTTATGAGTAGAACTTGCTACATGTCCTTTTTTAACAATTAATGAACATGTACCCGCTATTCCGAGGTAATAACTCCGAAGTGGCAGGATATAATAGCTCGATGTGTTCGCCCCTTTCAAGGGTATAAGACCTATTGTAATTTTTAGGTTATAACTTTGAAGTGGTGAGTCATGGGCCTGCGACGTGGGTGCCCCTTTCCAGTGGTGGAAAAGTTATTAATTTTGTTCCACTGAGCACTTCATGATGGGAGGAGCTTCAGAGTGGTATATTCACACTTTCTGCCACTTTAAAGTTATATTCTCCAGAAGCCGCCATATTTACAGGAATATGCTGGGTCACCATTATTAGAGAAATGATCAAAATATTCAATAAAGATTTATTCGTCATCAGCACTGCATCAAATGTAGTGATTTTTTACGTGAGTATTTGTTTCAACTAACCAAAATTGATAAAACAACAATGTTTGAGGTATTTAAGTACATAATTTCAGAGGCGAGTTATTTCCAAAATTATGTTTTCCTTGAATGAAGTGTATTCAGATGGCGCGTGCTCACAATCGAGCTCTCACCCATATTTCACATAACATTTTCAATCGTTTTAATTTTATCCCGATCAAAAGTATCCAAATTCAATACACTTACTTACGCGTTTGTATGTTTATATGTTATATATTTCTATAGGTGATCGAGTGTAGGTGATGAATCAGGCAAAATGAAAGAATGAGGAACATTTATCTCAAAAATATGTTGCTGAACAGAGATCGAGCTACATATTGTTAACACAAAGGCAGTCAGTTGTTTAACGTGTCTAGTGGCGGCACTACATATCCACGTTTTTGCCAGGTGACCACAACGTGGTTGGAATGTGGCTACCTGAGATCCAGGAACGCAGATCAAAATGTAGCAGCCACCAAAAAAGTGTTCTCCATTTTGGTAGCCACCACGTGATAGAACCGTGTATATTACGTGGCAGTGGTTGTGGTCAAACACTTCCAAAATTTCCAGAATCGTGGCCGCTATGTTCCATCCATTTAAAATGCTACTTGGGATAACTCGTGAAAATATGTGGAAAGCGGGGACATCGCCATACAATGAATTATATTATTAACGTATACAAATTAGACCAGTCTTTGACTAAATTTGAGTAAAATTTCAATTATAATTCAGTTGAAATTATTATTTGGGTCATGATTATAATATTTGGTAATTCAAAGTATAGTTGAAATTAACAATATTTTAACTTTTTTATATTATGCCAACTTGAAACTGTAAATATTACGTGGAATTCCTCAAGTATTTTGAAGAATATTAATTTTTGTTTTTACATGATTTGCTTTAAATGGCAAATAGAGAGTCGGAAGTCCTAATTAAATTAATCGGTTTTCGATCAAATTCCACGTGACGCATCATTTGGTAATGAATAAATTATTGACTATTCATTTTGTCAACACATGATAATTGCTTTTCCCAAGAGTTCTTCAATGAAACGAACAAAAATTCAGGTTTCCTTTAGCTTCGACAGTGGAAAGAGTGAACATATGGCGTCCGTGGCAGATTGACAGTCAATAAGACGATAATGAAGAACGGAAGTAATTTAACTTGAAATTGAAAATATTTGAGAACCAAGTATTGACTATCATGTTCTTATAAAAAATATATCTCAGGATTGCAAACATTGGTAGTTAACGTTTTCGAATTTCTCGGCACGCAGATGGAGAGGTCTGGAGCAATTCACCAAACTATTTTCAAACAAAATTATTTCGCGCAACAGTTCACAGTATTATGAAAACTGGTTCCGAAAATAGAGGAACAAGAAGTGACTGTGAAGTGGAACGAATGGATGGGTAACGAGGAGTTGTTGTTATCGTCAAAAATGTTAAGGGCATCTGTTCAGATTACCGGCAGGACATTAAATCCAAAATATTTGAGAACTGGTAGAATGTTCCAAATTTATATAGAATTGATGTAAATGATAGTGGTTCAATTTGATAGTAAATCATATACAAATTAGAATTGATTTGAAGTTCACTTATTGGGCTGCCTAAACTTGTATCATTGTTTGGAGATATATAGGTAGTCAACCAAACCAGTTTATCGTTGTATAAGATGAGGCCTATCACTAGATGGCGTTAGACCCTTGGTACCCAAAAAGATGAGATGTTCGACTGACATGGAACAAATTCAGCACAAATCATATTTTAAATTTTGTCCTGCTGCCTTTTTTTTAATGAAACGAATGTATAGTTTTGGGGGGTTTTCCTGAAAGTTCAACAGAGAGTCCTCGCGAATTGCATCCACTGCTTTTTCCACAGCCATTGACTGACTATGGATCTTTGGACAATGTTTGTATATATTATTAAGATTTGTTTTCCATTTTCATATTGTGAAAGGTAAAAAACCCAGATAACTATGTGGAGAAGAGAAACTACATTTTTCACAAAAATATTTCCAAACTGCTACGGTGAAAAAAAAAACTTTTAATTACACCAAACTACATAATATTAATAGATAGATGTTTATTTGTTATTGCGGCACATTTGGTACATATGTTATATCAAAAATATATAATATATAAATTGAATTCATACATAAATAAAAACGCTACATACATACATGAAGTAAAGACAGGTGCAATATAAAATATAAAATAAATACATGATAACTAAACATTTAAAGTATCTGGTTATCTGATTCAGGGACGTCGTCTTAATATTCTTTCGAAAGCATTTTTGCCATAGCAGTTTTTTCAACCTAGCTTTGCATATCACATTAGACGTACTTTGTTCTATCGAAATTAATAGTTTATATAGGATTATTACATTATATAATAGAGAATTTCCATATTTGGCTGTCTTATGATGTGGAATTCGTAGTTGATTTCCACGTTTTGTAATTGTGTACAGTATAATTTGATTCTACCAGTAGCGAAATCGGTATATTTCAATGCCGTCATCAAATTTTTCCGTATAAATACTGTTTAAAACTCTCCAAGTAATTCTTAAAAAAATTAGCCTCAATATACGTTTTTGAGCCACAAATATCCTGAAGAATTCAATAGTACAACCCGAAGATATGATATTCAAATGAATATGTGAATACGCAATAGCAACATATATTTTCAAGACACCTGATGTGTCTACGCATGTTTTTATTTCTTTTATGACAAATAAAGCTTGGTTGAATCTATTGCAAGCAATATCAATTTGCAGACTCCATTCCAGGCTTTTATCGAATTGATTTATTGGAAAACAGACTCTATTTGCCATTTTTATATCATCCAGTAGTTAGTACATTAGTTTTCCTGTTAATAAATTACACAGCTACAGTCTTGAAAGAAATCAATATCAACTTGTTTAGTTGACACCAAAAACTAAAACTACCAATAGTACGATTGACATTTGTTATGAGTTTCTCAAAATCCCGTCCAGCTACTGTGATAGTTCAATTGCAAATATAGTAATGTGACAATTTTTGACATACTCTGGCAAGTCATTTGCGTGTAGTAAAAAAGTATGGGCTCAAGGGGCTCAAGGACTGACCCTGGGGAACTCTCAGCCGATCGAACTTGATCTGACTCCATCCCATTTCATAGTCATAGTACGCTCTTGTAGATATGATTCCAGTCATTTCAAAACATTGTAAGGGAAACAAAGATGTGATAGTTTTGCTGTCAAGAATTGAGAAGAAAATGTATTTAATGCTTTTGATAAGTCGGAAAATAAGGACATTACAAACTTATTGGTATCAATTTCTCAAGACATTCAAGTAAGTTAATGGTTGGTTGCAGTTTCAGTTGATCTACTTTTAAGGAATCTATGATTGGTTTTCATCTAATACATGATTTTCTCTCAAGTAACTTAACAACCACATTGAAACAATTTTTCCGTAGAGTTTAAATAGTAATGAAAGAAGGGAGATCTGCCTATAATTGTCAACTTCACAACAGTCTCCCTATTTAAACGACGAAAAAAAAGAAGGAGGTTCTCTAGTCGACTAGTATTTTTTTATGATTTCGATTATCATGTGTCCATTGGATAGGGTATACTTCAAAGTTGGTCCCATTTGAAATTTAAAAAACTGTCACACTTGAAGGAAGAAAAATCGTTTATCCACTGATTTTTCATACGTTAACCGATTCTATCACTCATAACTTTAACATATTGATTACTCACATTAGTTTAGGAGCTCGGTTATTATTAAGACTAAGGTTGATTTTATATCTTGCTTTTCAGTTCATTTTTTAGTCGGTTTAATTTTTTGTTAAACAGTTTTTATTGAAGAGAAAAATATCCTTGAGAGAAAAATTGACTGAATAATTATATTATCATATAAGTTCCGGTAATTATGACATCAATAATTTGTTTGATTGAAATCATCGATAACTTCCAGTCCAGCCAATGCCAAGCTTAAGGCATTTGACACTTCTTTCCCAGTAACATGATCATTTTGAGAAGGATATATTATATCAAAAATTTCTAGGAACTGACCAAAATGATCATTTATGGCAAGTTCGGCAGTATTTGAGAAATAGTTTGCAAATATATCTGTTATTAAGCATGGGAGTTCTATCATATGCTTCACTTTCTCTTTCTCATTCCTGGTTAATTATGTTCCATGTAGTTTTAGTTTCTCCATTTGCATTTTGGATTATGTTGTTGAAATAATCGATTTTTGTTTGCTTCATTTCATTTTGATGTTACTTCAACCTGTTTTTGTATATATGAAAAGCCTATGGATTTCCTTTTGGACAGTTTGAAATATGGAAGAAGATATATATCCCTAGATTTTCTCCTGCACGAATAATCTCAGGCAATATACAAGATTCAGAATTTTGCTTGCCAACGAGACGCCATTCTGAACATGATACATCGAAACACCAGGAGACAGATTCAAGAAAAAACGAGAAACTTCTACTAGTTATGAGATTATATTACTCTGGAAACCAATTTAGTAGAGAATTAAGTATTGTTCTCAATTCAGCAATATTTTCGGGGTGGAGTATACGCTTGGTTACAATAATTTTTTTTAGATCAATTTTTGCAATATGTATTATTCATCTGGAAAGTCAGAATATGTGACAGATAGTCAGCAATATTTGGTTGTACCAATTTGTATTCATAAATTTGTAGTTGTCATATAATCAATACATGTTTGATTTGTGTGCCATTTACATCAGTGGAAATTCTGGTGGGGCCTACATAGGTTACGTTCAGTTGAAAGGATTTGAAAAAATATGTATCTTAGTTTTATCATTCTCAGGAACCAAATAATTGATATTGAAATCTCCACAGAGAAGAGTAAAGTCTGATCTGTTCTTTGCTATTTCTAGGGCCCGGAATAAACAATCAAAAAATGTTTCTTTATCGCTTTCTGGTTGGCTGTATGCAGTTATGATGGCCACTTTGATTTGATTTGTTCTGAAATAAATTGCACAAATCTCTACTTGGTATTCAACAGATAGCGTTCTGATAGATTCCATTTCTCTAAATCTCTCCTCACCAAAATAAGTATCCATGGATATGATGATTTCTACAAAAGAATTTGCAACTTTGTATCCCTCCTAAGTGAATGATTGCATGAGTGGTGATGCATGGAAAATCCAAAATATGGCCCTCGAGAAAACGTTCTATTTAGCTGAGGTTGTTGATACATCCTTGCACAATAATATGTGATGGTCGAGTTAGGATAATCTTGGATATAAAACTGTCCTCAATAGTTTCATGTGTTGTTGACTACAATTGTTTTCCTACAGGATTTTTCTTCTTGTTGAGTTCTTGCTGTGCTTGTTTCACTGTTCACAGATATTCATTGTTTCTGTAATTATCTTACTTGGCAAGATGTATTTTTGAATATGGTGAAGTGCTTCTGTTAGATACCATTTTCCAATCTGATTTATGATAACTCCATCAATGAGATGTGTTTTTTTTAGAGGAATTGCACTCAAAGACAGTTCTATGTTGATGGTTAGTGGTATACAAAGTCTTAAAAAAGCTTAGTTGTATATGCCACTGTTTTTGATTTCTATTCTGATGGTCTGGTTACCACCACAGGATTTGTGTAGTTATTCAATGTAGTCTTCTATGAGTATCGTATGTGAGATTCCAGCCAAATGACTACAACATCATTTTTTGTGTAGCTTTCTTAGAATTTCAAAGCTGATTTCACAATTCTATATGTCGCTTTATCATTGCCTCCACTTCGTATTTGTCCATTTGCTTTGACAGAAGAGTTGCTACCATCGAAACCATCATTGGAACCACCAACAAGCTACATTTTGCTTTTCAATAAAGGAATGGTGATTCCAGGATTTTGAGTTTTGTTATTTGAAACAATGATTTCATAATTTGTCATGACGGCGTCTGTGGTTTTTGCTATGGGTTATTCAGTTTGGCATGCTAGTCGCTTCCTGATTTGAGATAGTGTTTGAATGGTAACATTTCTCAACTCCACGCCTTTGGCACCGTCAATAACTCCTTGTAATTCAGAACTTTCCTTCCCCACATCATCTATTTTTATTTAGATATTCTTATTTGTTCTTCTGCTTCAGATATAGTCCTTACCTAATTCCACCTCATTGTTTATTGATCGATCTATAATCCCTTTTCAACTTTTTCATGTATTTATTTGAAGGGAGTTCCTTTACGTGGCTTGCGGTAGGTGTTGACTGGTAGAAATCGTCATCTGAGAAAAAAGCGTTATACCCCTTCCATGCGACTTTCTATCTCTCTCTCTCTCTCTCTGACTCTTTCTATTATATACAAGTCTGTATGACAAGCTTCTGTGTACGAAAACACCAGAACTGCTTTTCTGCTTGCGGGAAATTCAAAATCATACATGAGCGGTAGGATGGCTGTGCGAATACAAGTCGGATATTATCGTTGAGTGGTAAAACGTGGGAGATATTTTTTTATATTTCTATATAACGTGTGCTAAGATGATTATATCCTTTTCACAAGGTTTAATTCAACTTGTTTCTTATGTCATCATGACATTCTTTCCGGTTCAAAATTATGAATCCATTTTTGGAGCACTTGCCTGAATTTGATTGAGCTGGAATTTGACAGGTGTTCATAACTCCGTGACAATGTATGATGAAACTTTTGTTAGAGAAGAAACCAAAATGGCGGCTCCAAGATGGTGGACGAGTTTTGTGATTATGGTACGATTCGATTCAAAATTGTTACGTGAGAGTTTTCGGGGACGGACATTATGATTCTTCAGTCAAAATTCAAAAATTCGAGATGGCGGCTCCAAGATGGCGGACAAGTTTTGTGATTATGGTCCGATTTGATTCAAAATTAATATGTGGAGGATTTCGGGTTCGGAGATTATGAACTGATTGAAAAAATTCATAAATTCAAGATGGCAGCTTCAAAATAGTGGAGGAGTTTTGGATTATGGTCCGATTCTATTAAAAATTTGTAGGGGGTTTTGGGGTTAAATTTTTTAATCCAAGATGGCGGACGAAATTTAGGTTTATGGTCCGATTCGATTCAAAATTGGTATGTGTGGGTTTTCAGGGACGAAGATAATGAATTTTTCCACGAAATTCATTAATTTAAAATTGCGGCTCCAAGATGGCTAATGTGTTTATGGTCCAATCCATTCAAAATTGGTATTTGTGGGTTTTTGGGGTCGGAGATTATGAATTCTCAAATTAAAGAGGTTGGACGAGTTTTGTAATCATCAACCGATGTCGGAGCTTTTGAGGTCGGAGATTATGAAATCAGTCGATGATTATTGATTTTTAGTCAAAATTCATATACTGAAGATGGCAACTCCAAGATGGCGGATGAGTTGAACTTTAGATGGTCTTCTCAATGAAGGAATAGAAAGGTCAGAACTTACAGGAAAAAAGCCTCATAATAACGATGCTTCAACAAAAATGCATAGATCAAGGCGTACTCAAGTACCGAAGGAATAAAATAAATTATAAAGAACCTTTTTAAAGACAAGACAAGCTTTTATTCAAATGCACTAAAAAATAATTGCTTTGAATGTGTGATGTAGGTTATTCCGTGAGTTATAGATTCGAAAGCTTGTCGCTTTTCGCAACAATCTTTTGAATCTATAACTCACGGAGTAATTCACGTCACACATCCATAGCAATTATTCTTTAGTTTTTAGTGCATTTGAATAAAAGCTTGTCTTCAAAAATGGTTTTTTAATAATTATTTAGACATAATTTCTTATGTTTTTTGTATGCCGAAGTTGGATTAATGGTTTACATTGAATATGTGGCACGTCAATTTGATATAATATAAGGAATAGTATTATCAGGAATAAAATACCTTTTACTGTGGCGGAGGAGTTTGGAAAAAGGATACAACTATTTTGCTTCTGTTATCTTTACCAGTTTTAGCTGGTGCTATTACTATGCTTTCAACAGATCGAAATTTAAATACATAATTTTTTTATAGGTATAGTATTGCATGGTATAATGACAATTGAATCTGATGAAATAGGAAATGTCAACTCTCAAACTAAAAAATATTGAGAAAAAAAACACAAAATGGTGGATACATGAGATTGATGGCAACATATTCTGCTACCTCGATATTAATTGATTCATTGGATCATTTGGAACCATTGAGGAATCATAACGCTTTTTCCTTACGTGACGTGAATATACAAATTACATTCGGAGTTGGAGAAAACCTGGCCAATCGAGTAACGGAATGAAATGTGTTTGAAATGTTAGTACTCACAGTAAACATAAAACATAAATAAATATAAAAAAAATATGGTCGTGTTGAGGATTAAACCATGGACCTCTGGCTTGGTAGTCCCTCGTTTTACGGCAGCTCCGCTTGGTCTTTGAAATTATTCGTGTATTTGTAGCACATGAGCGTTGTGGAGTTGAATATTTCTATTGCGCATGAAAGAAAATATATTTGCACACGCTTTTTCCTTGCGTGATGATAAATCTCCATATCGAATTACATTCGGAGTTGAGAAAAATCGTAGGGTACTTTGTTCCTGACGGAGGTCCCCCGACCGCACACGATTTTTTTCCTCGATAACTCTAGTCCGTCAATGATTTTTCATTTGAGTTTTTCTCTTTGTTAAGATATTCTGCTTTACAACAAATAACTTTGTGGTTTTCAATGAAGCGGAAATTGCCTTTTTCCTGTTGGACGCAAGCCTTATGGTACATACCTACGCATCTCAAGCATACATAATAAGATGGTATGGATAATTGTTTCCAATATTCAAAATTGATCACTGGAACAGCTGCTGTTTTCTTGAAGCACTATATATACCTACACTTTTTGTTTATTAATCCTGTAGCATTTTTTTCCTACTTATCATTGCACTCTTTATTTCCTTGATGATTAGACCGTGTGTTTCTTGGTTTCGGAATTGCAATGCTCGATGCACTATATAACTGGGATAAACTGTTTGTTTGGATTATACTAATTATATCCAAGTCTTTGGTTTGAAAATCAACTTCTATCAATGCTTTTTTACTGAGTCTGGAGGAAATTTAGGATTCTCTACGTTAATTGTTAAAGTGAATCCGTTGTAATTATAATTAGTCGGGCGAAGACTACCCTGAAATTCCATCATTAGACATCCAGCGTGGGTTCATAATCATTTATGATACTCGGACGCTTCTATCTAGAATTATTTGTCGACAATAATACAGAATACTCACTGCGATAGTCATAACACATCTTTGTTTTTTTTTCAAAAGAATTCCATCAAACCTCGAAACGAAATGAACTCTCATATAATTGCCTACCACCATTCGTTTTCGTATTCAGTCAAAACTAATTGGCCCAATGTTAAGAAGCCACAATCGAGTCCCACCATCAATCTTTTTCCTAATCTCCAATTCATGCCTCACCTCTTACTATTCCCCAAATCCCCCAGAGATATGTTAATTCCTGATTCATTTCCTGAAAAAGACTTGAGGTTCTCAGCTACCGTCTCGAAAAAGAGTTGATGTTAAAAATGACAATAAAAAACAAGTCAAATGTTTAACACGGCAATATTGTACAAGACTGGTAGCTGCCTGGTAATCCGTTAACAATAGGCTCATATCTACACAGATTCTCATATATTTTCATGAATGGGCCCCAGACAGACGCACGATTTAGTATAATTTTATGGTCGGCTACCTGGTGGTCTCGTGATGGATGGAGACCGGTAGATGGGGCCAGTAGCGCTCGTTACGTCTCGCCCATTTGGGGATTATAATTCCAGTGATAAGGCGGTAGATAATGAATGCGAAACACGGCGCTGTTGCCATTTCCGTGATATTGCATGCGAGTATTTGGATAATTGTTTCAGAAACAAGAGAATTAACAATAGTGGCCATGAGAGACGAATTAGATGACGAAAATCCCAAAGCTAGAATGGCACGGTATGCAGGTTGATGAATAAAATAGGGTGACCAAGCAACGTTCATTATTTTCACAAAAATTTCAATACCTTTTTATGGTAAAATTTCTCTTTATTTCTCACGGGAAGTGTTCAGTTGTATTACGCTATATCAATTTATTAAATAATATACGTATTAAATACCATGTGGCGTCCGTTGGTGCTTCTTCTAGTGCTCCGGCGAAGAGATCAATGGTAAAGAAATTGAAAAAACTATATATAGTTCGTTGCTTAACAGAGCATTGCGACTGAAATATGTGATTCGACTACAGTGAAATGGATAGCGTCAAATTTTAGTAATAATGTGAGTAGGTATAGATAAAGTTGTTGATGAGAAGTATAAATTCGTTAGAAAAATACGGTACCCTGAGATATTTAAAGATTTATTTCTTATTGAGTTTGAATAAGCCCGATTTTGGTTTGCATCAGTTGATTATAGGAATGTTATATTCCTGTATATCAATAGAACGATGAATTGTAGTTCTAGGTTAGGTGTGGAGACCCATTTTAAGTTTTATTTTTTGAATGAACAAGTAGTATATCGAATTTGTCGTGGATTTCAGCATAATATACGGGGCAGAGGTATATGAAGGATCTTTGACATTTTTTGTGTTCACTTTTGGTATGGTTGTTGTTTTATTCTTGAAGCGAGTATAATTATCATGTTTAATTTGTTTTTGTTCATTTATATGCCTGTGGTGATGGATTATAAGCGATGGTAATATAACTGACGAATATCCAGGGTTTTCGATTCCAATAATGAGATTTCGGAGGGTTATCTATATTTTTTTCCGCAAATGATTTTCAGTACTCATTTCTGCGTTGTGTCAAGTGGATTCAAGTGAGTATTGTTCATTCCACCCCCATACTTTGATCCCGTAGTGAAGGTGCGTTTGAATTAATGTATTGTAGAGTTTTTTATTATATTTTTCCATATTAAAAAGTTTTCTATAAATTTGGAATCTATTCTCAATGCTCTTAAATTTTTCACTAACATAGTTAGCATGATAATCCCATTGCAGGTTTTCATCTATTATGTTGTTATCTTTGAATTTCAATAGTTTATAGTTTGAAAGATTATCATTATAACTAGTAAATGGCATGAATACAGTTTCATCAAAATTGATTGTAGAGAGTCTATTTCTGAGAAATCTCATTATTTTACTGGAATCGTTTTCAACGTTACTTTTTGTCTTCCAAGGAGAGTGCGCATGAAAGATGGCAGTATCATCAGCGAAGCTGATAATATTACCTTGGATTGTAGTGCTGAATAGATCGTTAATGTAAACATTGAAGAATAACGGCCCCAGTACTGTACCCTGAAGGAGACCACATTCGATAATTTTTTCTTTGCTTTTTATGCCATTGACGCGCTGTTTTCAACTTTATTGTTGAACTCTGGATCATATAATTGAAGCGATTATAATAAATTTTGATGAGGATAGCGATTGCGAAACAGAAATAGCTATAGAATAACGTTATAAATGTATGCAATATGAGACAGAAATCTGTAACATTGTCTAAGACATTTTTCATTTATAATGAGATTATAAATGTGAATAAATATAACTAGTATCTATATTGTATTATTCAGGTTATTTGATTTGATTAAATTAATATGAATATCAAACGGGTATCATCATTTGTTTTCCCCAGAAACTCAATCCCAGCTATAGTACAACAATATAAATGTAAATGAATATAATTATTATTTAAGAAAATATTTTATTCAGGTTATTTGATTTGATTAAGTTGATATAAACATATCATACGAGTATCAATACTTGTTTTCTTCGAAACCTCAATCCTTATTGAATTACATACAATAAATACATAATTATCTAAAGTCCGAACCTTTATACTTTGCTTGTTTGTTGCCGAGCTCTTGTCTACAGTCATTGAGTCGTAATCATTAATCGTGAAAAATGAGATTACAAATATTTTGTTTGTGCTGATATCAGAGGATAACTTATTCATCATATGTTGTTTCGTTTCCAATAATCACCAGAACAACCCTGATTACTCACAAGTATTAATGCCAATTTGAGTTTTATTAACGCTTCATCAACTTTAGATTTGAAAAAAAAGTTTTTGGTGGAATCAATAAAAAAAGCCATCAAAACTGCTAAAACCACCAAAACAGCTCCGATTTAGATATTTTTTTTAACGTTTATTATTCAAAATCAGAAACATAGGTTACAAATTTATGTTTTTTTATAAAAACATTTTAGTTTTGTATATTTTCAGTCTGGTATTCGAAAAAAATAGATACTCAGAGGTTTTTCTGAATACATAACCAAAAAAAAGATTTTTCTTGAAATTTTCGATTTTTTTTGTAATTATATGGTTTTCTTATAATTTTGTATATTCATCCCTATGAGAAGTTTGGAAGTCTTTATAGATAAGGTCTCTCAGAAAAGACTATTCTGAAGGATGCGCCTGAAAAATAATTCCTAATTTCATGTAATCAAATATTTTTTATAATATTCATCACAATTTTTCAATCATCCGGTAGTCAAATTGTTTGAATATCGGGTTAAATAACGTGTATATTAATCTAATATTTTTTGCATTACACCCTTAGTGTTTCGTTATTTTGATGAAATATTGTTTATTCGTTGTTACTATTATTCAAGTAACTCGCCAATAGAACGAAATAAAACTACACTAAAACATACTGAACTATAAATCTTTCGAAATATACAGATATTAATAAATTTATGAACATTTGATTACTTTGAATTATTCCGAGATATTTTCCTCAGTCGGTGGAATACCAAAATATTATCAGTAGTTAAGACAAGAGGTGTGTTTAGTGATAATATCACTGTCTCCTTAGTCCTTCATCTATCTGGATGGAAATGTAAAGACTTTTACAATATCGAGTGTCAATATTTAGCGTTGGTATAAATCTAGAGAATGAGTTTTTCCATATTCGGTATTTTTTTTTTCGTTTCAATGGATACTTATTTTGCTCCAAAAAAAAAATAAAGTGAGCAAATAATGGAATATTACGTTTCCTTCATGTGGAAGTGAAAATAATTTCCATGATAATCGATCTCTCTTTGCATTGGTGCTGTTTTTGTTTTTTTTATTCATTCATTTTATGGATTATCATGGTTCGGAAACTATTAGATACAATGAACATGAATATATAGTTCATATTAAAAAAAACGCATTAAAAACTAAACATAAAAATTCAAATAAAATATTTTTCAATGATGATGAACGAGTGTTGGAGAAAAAAGATACTCGAAAATGTTTGGCTATTTTATTGATTCATGATTTCCGATTAGGTTTTTCTATTAAACTCTCGGATATGCTTTGTGAGTTCTTAAAATCGCAATATTATTTTCAAGCCGCAGATCCCACTGGATGCTCTCCCTTGATTAAATGGATATGATCGTCCCTGGTATCGGTGATTGAGATAGGGGTTTCTATGAAATCCATACCTAAAGGAGTGAAACGTTCCCAACACAATCTGATCAAGTTTGCAAATATGTTTATCACAAGCTTTAATTTAGAGTCACTGACGCACACTTTCACTCATCCATAACTTGAGATTTGTCATACGTAATTTTATATAATGAATAAATTCAAGGTGAACGATACTGAATATTATTAACTGGTGAAAAAATAAAATAATTTATAAAAAAACTGTTTAAGGACAAACTTTCATTCAAATGAGCTGAAAAGTAAAAAATAATTTATGTGGATGTGCGACGTAGGTTATTCCGTGAGTTATGGATTCAACAGCTTGTAGCGCAAAGTATTCAGTTAGAATACGAATGCGACAAGCTTTTGAAACTTTAACTCACGGAATAACATACATCACACATCCAAAGAAATTATTTTCTACTTTTCAGCGTATTCGAATGAAAACCTGTCTGAACGTTTTTTTTTTTAGTTATTTTATTTTGTGCTTTTTAGTAAGAACGCCTTAATCTATGCATTTTTGTTAATGCATCGTCATTTTGAGGCCTTTTCCTGTAAGTTCTGAGCTAACTAGTTTCTCAATGGAGAGATTACCTAAAAATTAACTCGTTTGCCATCCTGGAGCTGCCATCTTCAATTTATAGATTCTGACGAATAATAAACTCATAATCTTCGACCCCAAAAAACCCGACATACCAATTTTGAATAGAAACGGTCCATTATCACAAAACTTGTCCACCATCTTGGAGCCGCCATCTTGAATTTATGAATTTTGACGATAAATTCTTAATCTCCGACCCTGAAAACCTACATATACCAATTTTGAATAGAATCGAACCATAATCACAGTGATCGTCCGCCATCTTGGAGCCGCAATTTTCATTTCATGAATTTTGACCAAAAATTCATAATTTTCGACCCCGAAAACTCCCACATACCAATTTTGAGTGGAATCGGACCATAAACACAAATCTCGTCCGCCATCTTAGAGCCGCCATTCAGTTTTTTCTTCTAACAACATTTCCGTAATGCATTGCATATGAAACTATGAATACCTGCCAAATTTGACGTCAATCGGGCTACTAGAAGTGGGTCAAATTCCACTTGCAAAATTTGATTACAGACAGACACCGGGACAGGCGAAACTAAATAAAATCATGTAATAATATATTGTGACAAACTTCAATGATTCTAGATGGTGGCATCAAAACATCGAACGAATTTTGTTATTTATGATCCAATTTCAATGAAAAATGGTATCTAAGGTTTCTTGGAGACAAGGATTCTTATTTTTATTTGAAAATTTCTGGATTGAAAATAGCGAAATAGTTCTTAAATCCATGTTTGAATCCCCATTGATGATATTCGTATGGAAAAAAGGTTTGTGAAACTTGATACATAAGATTCCAGTAATCCATCTGATAGTATCACACAATGTATAATGGCTACAAAACTCGGACGACTCCTGTGATATATAATCCGATTTTATTGAAAAATGGAAAAAGGTTTCTTGAGGACAAGGACCATGATGTTTATTTGAAAATTTTTAACTGAAGATGGCGAAATAGTTGTTTGATTCATCATCCGAATCCCCATTATATAACAATATTTAAAAAGAAAAAAGTTTGTGGAACTTTATTTCATAATATTTCAGCAATCCATCTTATGAACTGACAAAAAGTTCAATTTCTGACATGGTTTCATCTCCAAAATGCATTCATTCATTTTACCAGATTGATAAATATTCGGAAAACCTATCAAATGTCAATGTTCTTCCATTCAAAATATTTTTCGTATTATAATGTCGCAAATGTGAAACAATTTCAAACATTGAAGTACACTTTCACAGAAAACATATTGGAACACACAATATATTCCCTAAACTGAACTTGTGTTGGATGGAACCTCAAATAGGAAATGAAATAAATCTATCAGTTCGGCTATACATTATTTCCGTGTGTGTCAATATGACATATCAGCATTTGTTTCATACTGTCGGAATTCAAGTTAAAGTTCACCAATAACAATTTTGGGATTGTTTGATCCAAAATTTCTTTCCATTTCTTCAGCAAGGGAATATTCCTCGCCATTCCTCGTAGAACTTCATATTGGAATCTTTAATCTTTCTCTCTTACAACCCGATCAAACCCATACGCCATATAATCCAAATGCCATTCAAATGAGCGCAGCATATTTCACATCAGTCCCACAGTCATGACAAGATGAACCTTATAATTGACAGCTGTAGACGCGGATACGAAGTCGCCCACACCCCTCCCCGTGGTGGAATGCTGATCAGACGTCGGCACAATACCGGCTATCGACTATCTCCAATACCTCACAGATATTGAATTTTTCCGTGATATGCCCCCAGTCATGCCTGGAAATCATGAAATTCCAGAACCGCCAGCGATGAGGAATTGCTGTCAAAAGGCCACCTTTGTTTTCGTCTTTTATTATACCAGTTATGATGAGGTTGTTAAATATTTGGACATACCTCGGACTATGCAGACGAGCTGGAATGTGAAATTAAAATGAAATGTCGGCATTGGCATATCGGACATTCTGGATGATGTACTATAGAAAATTATACAAATGTTTTATTTCCTTCTCATTGCCCTGCACCGCGGAAAATATATAGGAAATAATCAGTGGCGTATCTAGGAATTCTGCTTTAGCAATGTATTTTTCCTTCATTCAAATTCAAACAAAAAAATAAAATGTAATAAAATAAAAAAATATATAGACATACTTATAAGTAGATTCAAAAACAAAGATTTCTTTCGTTAAGATAAAAATCACAAAATAAAATCCTGTATCCTGTGTTTCTCATTTGCAAACATTTCAATAACATTTAAAACGTCTAGTGAAAGATAAGTGCCATGTGAAGTGGAATGAATAGAAAAATCGAATTAAACGGTTTTCTTCACATAAAGGATTCAATATAAAATTGAACCAGAAAATGGTAGATCTCAAATGAAAAACAACTACTTTCCTGGCAAATACCACGCAGAACGTTGGATGATATTCACCTGAAAATCCATGCATACTTCCATGTAATATCAATGGACATTGAATGCAAATGTTTCTTTCTGATAAGCTCGATTATGTTTAATTTATGTCGTGTTCACCTAACAATCCGCATACCGGTTTCAGGCTTCTTGGCCCTCATCAGAACGGAGTAGTCAACCAGCCAAAGGTCCAAAGAACTCTGGCTGAAGTGAGACACAACGTAAACAAACCATCATCGAGCTTGTAACACCTATAGGTACGCCGGAAAAGATAAACTTTAACTGGCGGTACCTAGTGACAGAAAGAAACACTCCGAAAATCTCCCACCTCGATAGGTTTCTGAATAAAAGATTCCTTCTCAGCAGGAGTGGCAAGCCCGTCTAGCATATAGTGAAAGATAAGTGCCATGTGAAGTGGAATGAATAGAAAAATCGATTTAAACGGTTTTCTTCACATAAAGGATTCAATATAAAATTGAACCAGAAAATGGTAGATCTCAGGTGAAAAACAACTACTTTCCTGGCAAATACCACGCAGAACGTTGAATGATATTCACCTGAAAATCCATGCATACTTCCATATAATATCAATAGACATTGAATGCAAATGTTTCTTTCTGATAAGCTCGATTATGTTTAATGTATGTCGTGTTCACCTAACAATCCGCATACCGGTTTCAGGCTTCTTGGCCCCCATCAGTACGGAGTAGTCAACCAGCCAAAGGTGCTCATATTTTGTTAACTTTAGAAATTTATAATTTACATAATAATCAACTTTTAAATAATTTTGTAGCGTGATATTATCGAGTAAACATGTAAAATGTGCTCCAGGAAGCAAAAAAATTATAGAGTCGTTCTGTGAACAATTCATTTTATGATTAAATCGACGGTTTCAAAAAATATTCCTGATTAACAATAGCCTTCACATTATCAAAATACAATAAAAAAAATGTTCTTACGAAATTACATTATTTTAAATGATTTTTTTTATTTTTTTATTCATATTTAATAGTAGAAAAAAATATTTCATGTGCATTGCTCTCTCGAGAGGTGCTGTACTCCTGCATTAACGCCCACGCGGAGCCCTATTTTCAACGTTGAATGAAAATTAGAAATAATTGTGATAGAATTCCGAGAGTAGGGATTTTCTCATGGAACATTTCCTCCTCTTCAAGAACCTGTTTTTTATTCTCTGTCATCAATTGTTTTTGAGCTATTACCAAAAAAACGGCCTTATTGATTTTTTGTTTGTTTTTGTTTAAAAAAAATTGCAAATTTTTGTCGGCGCGCGGAAAAAATCGAAAAAAATATCTTTCTCAGAATGACATATTTTAGTAGACTGCAACAATTTTCCGCAAGAAACTCACTTTTTGACTAGACTGATGAGAACATGCCTAGCGACAATAGCGGCCACGGCGTTTCCGATTTGAGTAGAGATATGGTGGTCATTCCATGAATTTAAACAGTTCCAGTTGCTTGGGGGGGGTATTTACCCCCCATAAACGCGCTTGGACATAATAGTAGTTTAAGTTATTATGTGGCACTCACATATATCGATGGAAAAACATATTAACAACTAGACGGCTTTGCGAAGGGCAATCCAGCTAGTTCAGTTTTTGATTATGTAATAATGAACGAATACGTCCAGAGCTGTCTTGCTTCTATTTCTTTCAATGTTGTGTTTTTTAAGTCTACCTAAATGACTCGATTATTCTTATTCCAAAATAATAATGGAACAATGAAATGGAAGTCTGAAAATTAACTGGTATTCCAAACTCATAGGTTGTAGTAAGCTTCTTAATTAGTTTTCAAGTCATATAATGCTAGGCAAGATCAGTACAATGAAGAATCTGATTTTCAGAGCTCATCACTTCAGTAGCAAGTAGTTCCATAAAGACAATTGAATTAAATAAAAAAAAGTAATACATATCCCAAATACATTGATTTCTTTGAAAATATGATCAGGATGATAATAAAATCACACGTGGAATCATCTGCGTCTGAAAGACAAACTTCAGTCACTGTCTTCCATCGTTCAAGATAACCTCTTGTGGGGTATTCATATTGAAAAGGGAAACATTCTGAATTGAATGTTTCCCTATTCAACATGAATATCCCAAATACCTACTGAATAGCATAATCAATGAGTTCAGTTCTCACTCAGCAAACAAAAAAATCTTAAATACCGAAATAAAATGGTATCCATGTATGAAAAGTGGTATATGAATAAATAATAGTTTGAAAAAAACTAAAGAACACGCTTTTATAGAAAACCAAACTAAAAAAGTTGAAAATAAGAAAAAAAATTATTTTATTTAAAAAAAGCGTGGGGTGCATTGTATCAATTACCTGTGATCTGAAACATTTCTTACTTTTTTACCCTAGGTGTGTAATGTTATTGTAATTATTGATACCATGCACCCAGCTTTTTTTTATATAATTTTTTTTTCCTTATTTTCTATTTTTTTAGTTTGGTTTTCTATAAAAGCGTTTTTTTAGTTTTTTTAAACTATTATTTATTTTGAACTTTTTAGTCCTCATTGCTATATAAGTGTATTTTTTAGTTTCGTTTTCTATAAAAGCGTGTTTTTTAGTTTTTTGGAACTATTATTTATTTTTAACTTTTTAATCCTTATTGCTATATAAGCGTGTTTGTTCAAACTATAATTTTATTTTTAACATTTCAATCCATATTGCGTGTAACGCGTGAAAATCTCCGACCCCAAAAACCCCCACATACTAATTTTGAATAGAATCGAACCATAATCACAAAACTCGTCCGCCATTTTCGAGCCGCCGTTTCAAATTTTTCAATTTTGACAAAAGAATCATAACCTCCGACCACGAAAACCCTCAGATACCAATTTTGAAGCGAATCGAACCATAATCACAAAACTCGTTCGCCATTTTGAAGCCGCCATCTTGAATTTTTCAATTTTGACAATAGAATCATAATCTCCGACCACGAAATCCCTCAGATACCAATTTTGAAGCAAATCGGACCATAATCACAAAACTCGTCCGTCATTTTGGAGCCGGAAGTCATCGGAATTATGTACACCTGCCAAATTTCAAATCATTCGGACGTCTGGAAGTTGGTGAAAATCAAGTCCAAAGGAGTCGGTTACAAACAAACATACAAGTGAAGCTAATAAAAAGCGTGTAAAAAGGGAAAACAGAACATTGTTCAATAACTCACAAAACTCCTGAAATAAGCCTTTCATCTTATGAAAACACACTTCTAGACCCAATTCCAAGTAACAACTTGAATTGTATGGCAGCTCTCAAGGCTGCCTCAAATCCAAAGTACATCCGTGAAACATCCATAAAGCCGTCATGAGTCCACGTGGGCCCACTCCTAGAAAGGGTCACATTTTCGAATACCTCTCTGAGATATTTTATAACGTCCTGCTACTAGTTCATGGTTTTCTCTTCGAAACCAAATGTTTGGAAATTCCATCCGTCATTCGAATGTGCTCTCTTGATAGTACAGTTGAGGTAAATTCGAGTGTGGCCGCATTCTCGATAAGTTTAATTTTGTTTTTATTTCCAGCTATGTATATACCACGTTTGATGCGATAATTTTTTTCAAATATGCCTTGACTTCATATAGTAGATATTTCTGAGCGATTCTATCATATGACAAAAAATATTCGATATAATTATAAAACAATGTAGGTCACACTTCCCCATTGAGTTGGAGGCAGTGGGACTCTGCCAAGTGGTATCGTTAAAAATTGCCAGAGCTTGTAACAACTATGTTTTTCGAAATCTACAAAACTCACTTCAAAATATAAGGTTTCTCTTCTACCTTTGGGTGGTTCTAGTAAAAGTCTCACGATGTCCCCATATATCATAGTGTCACGATTTCTGGCCCGTGAAAGAATTGTGGGTATATTTCAAGGAGCTATACCTGTTCAAAACTCACGTTCCATCCAAAGAACATGTTTACGGTCCAGCGGTGACAATGTTCTGATCATTTTCTTGTGGGAGGGAATAGTCGACGGTCCAGCGGTTACAATATTCTGATCATTTTCGTGCGGGACGGAATTGATTGCCTGATTTGTTGAAAGTTGTTGTTTAGATATCTCGAAACTTTTTGAAGCTTCTGGGTCGTACTTGTCCTCTGGAACTATATTGCGATTGAATGGATGCACACCTGCTTTCCTAAATCCGTTTTCAAGAATCTCGGTATTCAGTTCTTTCCAAGTTATTCAATGTCAACCACTAATCCAACTTCAGCATACAAGAAACATAAGATATTATCTCTAAAAAAGGATATAATATATAACACACGTTATATAGTTTCTCAATATTTTTTGCTCTGAAAAATGACGTTTTCTATTCCATCACATTCATTTGTCATTATACTATGCGATACTATTAGAGTAAGATCCCAGAGCCGGCAAACCTACGTCATTTTAGATAATCTGAAATTGTGAGTATGAATAGTGTCAAATGTATATAAGAATGTATATATGTTTGTTTGAAGGTTGTAGACGATGTGGTAACTTGATTACTATTGTTCCGGACGTCCATCGTCTTAATGTATTTAAAAAGGTTTTCACAACGTTTCGAATGCTTGTATCTGCAATCGTCTTCAGGTGAATACTGACAAGTTTAGGTGCTACTTACCAATTTATATGACTGTCGGCGCAATGATGCGTGCAATTCTGCCATGTGCAGCGGTGCGTGTAAGACATCTGAAGAGCAACAACAAAGCACAGTGATTTGCCTTCCGTACATCAGAGGTGTCTCCGAGAAGATCAGAAGGATCGGAAACAAGTTCAACATCAAGAGCTGCTTCCAATCCGGCAGTACTTTACGGAGTTTCCTGACCAAGACCAAACCTGACAACAAAAATGAAATCAGTAAGAATTGCATTTATGAAGTTCCATGTGAATGCGGAGATTCCTACATTGGAGAGACAAAGATACCGTTATCGGTGAGATTGGATGAACACAAGAAATGGACTCAACGTGGAGAAACATCAAAATCGGGAATCGCTGACCACGCCTGGACTGAGCACCATCGAGTTCTATGGGACGACGCAAGTGTTCTACATAGAGAGGAGCATTGTTTCAAACGAAAGTTCAAAGAGGCCGCCTACATCGAAGCCAATAACGCTTTTAGTCAACCAAGCGTTGAGATCAAGAACGTATGGAAACCCCTGATCGCTCTTTTCTGGCGGGCTGCAGAGGCGCGAAACTTCACGCACCACCAAACCGCGCGAAATTACACGCACCGCTGCACATGGCGGAATTGCACGCATCATTGCGCCGACAGTCATATAAATTGGTAAGTAGCACCTAAACTTGTCAGTATTCACCTGAAGACGATTGCAGATCGATCGATGGACGTCCGAAACAATGGTTATCAAGAATGTATTCATGCGTACTTGCTAGCCCAAACGGGTACACGTAGTAAGTACAAAATGTACATAAAAATATTACTCACGTTAAAGTATGTTAATATATTGACACTCAATATAGCGAGATAGCCGGGTGGTCTAAGGCGTCAATTCAACAGATCTAAGCTCTGGATTTCGAAACGGGGCGTAAGTTCAAATCCCACCCGACTCTTCATTTCTTTCCTCGGAAATGAAATGACTTGTTCTGAACGAATTAAAAAAAAATCGTTCCTCAATTTTAAAGGAAAAAAATAAAAAAAACCCTTCCAGGTGGTGGGATTCGAACCCACGCTTTCTTTCGAGATCCAGAGCTTGAATCTCTTATATCTGGCGCCTCAGACCGCTCGACTGTCTCAATATATTTAAGTGTCAGAATATTAGCATACTAAAATGGCGTAGGTTTGTCGGCTCTGGGATCTTGGACTATATACCTATATTTTCTTTTTCCCAAACTCCGCCGCCACAGTAAAAAGTACTTCATTCCTGATGATACTATTCGTTATAATATATCAAACTGACGTGCCATATATCCAAAGTAAACCATAAATCCAACTTCGGCATACAAAAACATAAGAAATTATATATAAAAAAAGGAAATGAATCATCTAAACACATGTTATATAGAAATATAAAAGAAACAAAAATATCTAACACGCCTACCGCTCAGGTATCATTAAATTTCCTGCAACTGAACGGAACTGCTGTCCGATGGTTCCGTACCCTTTCGGAATCGTATGAGCAAGAGCTGGATGCTTGTCACGCAGGCTCGTATCTAATAGACAGAGAGAGAGAGAGAAAAAGGGAGAGAATCGCATGGACGAAGCATGAACGCTTTTTTCTTACGTGACGATTTCTACCAGTCAACACCCACCGCAAGCCGCGTAAAGGAACTTTGTTTCAAAGATGACTCATATATGGTGGCAATTTTAGTATAGTGACATGATTACCTCGTTCCAATTCAATAAATGGAATATTCCATGTGTACTGTACTGCAGAAAGTAAGGCTTTTTGAAAATACTTGAAAATATATTTGCTTCCACCCAATCCTTAGGACGAGCCGCATATGCTGTTCCCGGAAAAGAATCCTCCTACAGGCAACCAGGAATCCCACTTTTTTTTTTTTTCTTTAATTGAGAGGTGGAACTTTGATTGCTCATGCAGAAACGGTTGACAAGGCAGTAGTAATCTCCCTCCTGGTCAGAAGTTGTTCTTGACCTTAATTTTTATTTTATATGGATCAAGTAATAAAGATCTTTCATCAAGGTTTCATATCAATTCTGGTCCAACGAATTAGTTGAGGTTCCTCAAAGTTTTTTCAGCAAATTGATATATTCGTTAATGTAGAAAATATGTCATTTTTTTCCTGGAATATTGCACTGCCTGAAGTGTTTGATGCCCAGATGATACTTTTTCTTGAACCTGAAAAACCATTCATTTTCAGAAATATTGTTTTTGAATCTGCCGAGGTATTCAGGAGTTCATTACGAGATATTCCGAATCCCCATCGCTCCATCGTCTCATTTCAGTTATTAAAGTTATCTTTTCTGTAATGGATCATTACATATTGTCAAGTCGATTATTTCTGGTAATTCATTCTACCATTCTGAAGTAAATTCGAAAGAATAATTAGATGTCATGTTACCTACCAATTTTTTCAGATTGATTTCCTTTTGTTAGATGGCTCTCTACGTTTTGATTGAAAAGAAAGTGAAACATAATGTAATCGTTGATTTGGTAATTGAATTCTCTATTGAATGGCAACATGGCCCTCGGTAGGTACCATTTGAAAAAAAAAAATATGTTCGTTAAAAATGCGTTCAGAAAATTTCAATTCTTGCTGTAGGCTTTGTTATTGATCTTTTCGATGAAATGACTATTACTATGAGTTACTGATGTAAATTAGTATAGATTTTAACCTGATCAAGGCAGTCTGGGCAGAATAAAAATGAGATTTTTTTTTTCTAATTGTAAAATAAAAATTTTGCAGCACTGTCGTATGTAATTTGAGCCGCAGAATCCGAAAAACATCAAACATACTGGGTGTTTCATTCGAAAAATCGAAGTTGGTGGCTATTCTGGAGAAATCAGAAATTTTGTGTCCGTATGTCTGTCAATCCGAAATTGTGTCTCATATCTATGTACGAAATTTCATTCAAATAGGTTGATAATTGTAGGAGATATAGTCATGACCCTAGTCCCATAGTCACCCGGTATATTAGTCGTGCAGAATATGGCCCAATGTCTCTCAGGCGTTGTTGGTGATTATATGAGTTACATAATTAATGTGGTCGATAAGTGGTTTTTCAATGTTTACTTTAGGGATTTCTTACAGGATATGATTGTCAATTCTACTCTTGCATAAAAAATGTGTCTGTTTGTCGGAAAACAGAAACATGTGCCAGTCCGGAAATCCTGAAATGAAAAATATACCCATTACGATTTCTCGTGTAAATGGGCAATGTACAAAATTGATTTATATTGAATCGCTATTAAATGGTGATGGCTGTAATATTTCTAGCCATCTGAAACTAAGGTTTTTTTTCTCTTAGTTATTAGCTGATTGGTTTAGCAGCGAAAATATCTATAAATCTGAGTCTTATGATTGAGTCATTTGACTGCGGACTGTTCTGCGGCCAATTGTTCCATTGAATGATCTAAACTATACTGACTTAGAAATTTATCTGCCAGGATATGTGTCGACTTCACTTCCATGAAATCCACGCCCATCTCGGTTTAGCCTTGTATGGAAGAGAGAGGAAGACCATTTCCATACCCAAAATATCGGGGAAACCTGTGCTTCATTTACTTTCACCTATTAGGAATATTGAGTGCGTGAAGTTTCGCTTTCGTCTACAGGAACGAAGGGATCAGTATTCCCTCACACAGATCCATTTTTTCGGGAAGCCACCTCTATCTGTTGATGTGGAGGATATTTCAGCACAAATGTGTTATGTTTCTCAATTTAGCTGTGTTAAACACCTGCATAATGGGTTGTTATGATGCCTATTATTTCACAGAGTTCTTCCTTACGGCCTACGTTTTTTCTTTTGGCCTGAGTTCCTTTACGGCCTTCTACCTCTTTTCATTTGAGCTGAACGTCCTTTCTTTTGGAGTCCTGCCACTCGATATAGTTCAATACTGAGAAAACTAGCGGTCAGTTCCGGTTCTTGATCAGTCAAAAGCATTTTCACGAAGGGAAAAGAATCTGAAGCCGGGATTGTCTAGAACCATTGAGAAAACCTATATATCGTTTCGTGAGAAAATTATGTTTTTATCTGAAAGCAATTCATTCATGAATGAACTTTCCATATCTGAAAGAGTTTTTCCAAAGGTTCGATAATATTTTTTTGAATTTTTCCGTATGAAATGGAAAAGCAGATAGAGTTCAAATCAACCCAATGCATAAGAGATACATTGTCCCATGTTCTGCATAACTAATATATATAACCGTAGCATTACACTAGGTAAAACAACGATGCTACAACATCCAATCAGAAAAAGAGAATAACGATCCTTCTGCAAATATTCATTACTTGCTAGAACAATATCAGCCCTTCATGTGAAAGGAGGAAAGAATGATAATTGGATACCAAAAACCACATAATATTGACATTCCTAATGGGTCTCGAGAATTCTTGAAGCCACTTTCTCTCAAAGAAGACTCCAATCCCGAGAAACAATTCAATGCTATCTGGATTCATCGTTCCTGTAGAGGTTTTTTTTTAATGAGATCATTGATTACTTCAAATATTCCCAGAACAAGTAGATTTATTGGTAGGTTTTCAAGCACTTCCCAGGAATGGAAGTTTTCACCATTTAGCATTTGATTATATTTTTATGATTAAAGTTTTGAAGTGGCCATCTACGGTGAATAATTTTCCTCTTCCAATAGTCTTCATGGGCTTTTAAATTAAAGGCATTATACTATATTCATTTCAATTCCATGAATTTTTGGATTATCCCAATAACATCCACCAAAACATAAAATTCACCATGAAAACCGAAGGTAACAACTCACGTATCTTCCTTGATATTGTCATCATGTCGAACAATGACTCCTCCATCCGCTTGCTATACTGGAAATCTACCCACATCAACCAGTCGCAAGATTTGAACAAGCTGAAAACCGCCTTACTTTAAAATGAATAAAAAATTACATAAAATCCGCAGCCATTCTCCATATTTTCAAAACTCAGAAGATACTCAATCTCACCATGCTTCTCTTTTCCATATCGAAGGTCTATCACCGATAAAATTAACAAAATTCTCACAATATTAGAGAAACTCATCATAAGGACAATATTCCCGGCATCCGCTGCATCCATTTACTTCCATTGACTTCACTCAAAGTAAATAATGCACAAACACCATCAGTTCTAGTTCTGTCAAAAGAGTAGGAAGATAGAGATCTTGTATTGAAACCTGGAGAATGCACAGATAGAGGCCCTGGCGTCAAGTCACAAAATCCTAAGCACAAAATGTCTACACGTGAGCAGTAGGCAAACTGAGGTCTCAGCAGATATTACTTTATTCCATTACTTATTTTTCTCACCATATATCTAATAAACATTCTTTGGACATAGGTGTTCCGCAGGGCTCAGTATTGGGACCATTAATATTTTTATTGTTCGTTAATGATGATACCTCATTAGTAGTAATAGGTCGCAACCGTTATAATTAGTTTCGTCCACTAAACAAATAATGGAATGTTTCAATAGTTGGTGTGAGCCAAATTTCATTCCATAACTGAATGTATATATTTTACTTTTCAACATAGTTCAAATATCTTACAATTCTATCAGAATGGAACAAATATTGTTTCCACTGAATGAACAAAATTTCTAGGTATACAGGGTGTTCGTGAATAAGTGCGTCAAACTTCAGGGGTGATTCTGCATATATAGCAGTTTGCTATATAACTTTTGTTAGCAAATGTTTCGTTTTCCGAGTTAAAGTTTTTCTTAATAACTGACAATTTATTTATTGCTCTGAAACCGGTCGAGATATGCAAATGAAATTTGGTGAGTTTCAAGAAGTAGTTATTGTGCATTTTTCGACATGCAATTGTGAATTTTATGTTCATCATTGGCGCGCATACAGGTAATGATCTCAATTTTTTTTAAGAAAAAAATGGTACGCCACTGAGATATTTCATAAAAAAATCATTTTTGAATTCCTCGTTCGATTTGTGACAAAAAATCTTTCATTTCATAAAAAAATCATTTTTAAATTCCTCGTTTGATTTGTGACAAAAAATCTTTCTTGCCTTTTTTCAGTATGGGGCGCCGTTTTTATGCAAAAAAATTAAACATCTTAACGCGTATTCTTCATTTCTTCAATACATTATCAAGAACTATCTAATACAATAACGTTGAACCAGAACAATGATACAAAATAAAACTAATGAATAAATAGGCGCAAAGCTACAACAAATGTTCCAAATGACTTCCCTCAGACGTAATACAAGATTCAACTGTTCGCCTCATTGATTGTCGTATTCGCGCAAATATTCCTGGTGTATTTCTTATTGTCTCACAGTCAGCTCTAATTCAATTCCTCAGGTCTCCAAAATTTTCGACGAGTGGGATGAACTAATGACCCCAAATGCATTAATCTAGAGAATTTAAATCCGGAGATCGAGCAGGCCAATGTCCGTAACTCCCCTACCTATCCAACGGTTTGGATATACTGTATCTATGTCATTACGTACAATAATGTTAAAATGGACTGGTGCACCATCATGCATGAACCAGAAGTGTTGTCTCAGCTGTAGAGGAATTTCTTCAGGAAGAACAGGTAACTCTTCCTGTAGGAAATTGAGGTAAGAGTCGCCCGTTAGTCATCGTGGGAAGAAATATGGACCGTTTAAATGATCATCAAGTACCCCAAGCCATACAATTACTGAAAACTGATGCTGAAAATGAGCTTCAAAGTTTCCATGTGGATTATCCCCAGCCCAGAGGTGATTGTTATGGAAATTGCGTATACACTGTCGTCCAAAATTAGCCTCGTCAGTAAACAAAATATCATTTGAAATATTACGAATTTCAGCGATTTGATGAAGAATCCAATGGCAAAAAACTAGGCGCGGAAAAAAGTCTCTAGGTAGTAGAGCTTGCACACGTTGAATATGAAACGGATACAATTGCTGTTCTTCAAGAATTTTAAATACTGTGAAGTTGCTTACTTTCAGTATGTTGGCAATTCTTCGAGTACTTGTTTCAGGTGACTCCGCAATTAACTCGAGAACTGCTTCTTCTAGTTGCATAGTTCGTACTTCTCGAGGGCACCCGCAGTCAGCCGTTTGTTTCTTGAATGTACCATTTTAGCGCAAACGTTGGTGAAGACGAGCAAATATTGTGTGATGGGGTACCCTACGTCCTGGATACAACTCAGCATACAATCGTCGAGCTTGCCGACCATTTCCATTACTTCGACCATACACAAAATGCATGTCTGACAATTCCGCATTTGTATAGTTTCCCATTCTTTTCGATCAAAGAAAAATTTATAACTTATCATCATTAATGCTAAAAGCTTAAAAATGAAGGAACGCCAATTTGACATTCCGTTGAAATATTCGTATTTAACAGAATGGTGACAGTAGCCTACTAGCATCGCTACTAGATAATGTATTAAAGTAATGACCAATACGTGTTAAGATGTTTTATTTTTTTGCATAAGAACGGCGCCCCATACGAAAAAAGGCAAGAGAGATTCTTGTCACAAATTGAACGAGGAATTCTAAAATTATTTGTCATTTGAAATATCTCAGCGGCGTACCATTTTTTTCTTAAAAAAATGAGATCACTACCCGTATGCGCGCCAACGATGAAAATAAAATTTTTAATTGCATGTCAAAAAATGCGCAATAACTACCTCTTGGATGCTAGTCAGAAGGTAAGAAAACACTTCAAATCCATAAAATAATAGCACACACACTCAACAGTTGAAATTAGATTTCACAGTAAAAATTGCAAATTCATGGACAGGTTGAAATTTAAAAATTTTAAATTCTAGTAATCAGAGAGTGGAACATAAGGAAGGAGAAAGCACTCAACCTAAAAATTCCTCGAGGGTGTAGCAATTCTTTTCTATGAGGGCAGCTTTCAGTCTGGATTTGAAAATATTGACATTTGCCGAATTTTTTATCGATTCATCAAGCTTATTATACAGTTTTGATCCTAGGAAAAGATGGCTTTTTTGGTATATGGTAGTTCGGTGTATGTGGGATATCAATAAATTTTTGGAGCGGGTCTGGTATTGATGCTGAGTTGCAGCAAAGTTCTTACCCACCGATAGTATTCGGAGCTCTTTAAAAGTGCTTCTGCATGATTGCCTCCATCCGATGTGGGCCATGATTCTGATAACATATTTTTGTAACATAAAAACCCTCGCTGCAGATGCTCCTGTGCCCCAGGTGAGTATTCCATACCGTAGATGGCAGTGTACTGTTCCATAGTACAGATTCAACAATACCTGTTTACTACAGTGGTTTGACATAAACCTCATTGCGTAGCAATTCCTACGGAGTTTATCACAAAGGGTTTCTATATGAGGGGTCCAGGTGAGTTTGTAGTCTAGCGTGAGGCCTAGCATCTTTGTTGTTGAGCAAGATTCGATGTGCAACTTCTCGTTCTCAAAAATGCTGAAGTTCTCATGAACATTATTCAGTGAGAACTTCATTAATGTTGTTTTCGAAATATTTAGTGTCAAATGGTTTTTATTTGCCCATGTTACTACCCGCTCATATATATCCTGAGTTTTTTCTGCCAGAGCTATAGAATTCTTGTCCTTTATGAGGAAATTGGTGTCATCCGCGTATGCAACTACATGTATTCCCGTGAGACTATTCAAGAATTTCATCAGGTCATTGGCATATATGAGGAAGAATAAGGGGCCAAGTATTGAGCCTTGAGGAACGCCCTGCTTAATGGTTACTGACTGACTGACTGTTTTTCGAATGGCTACTTTCTGGGTCCTGCCCTGTAGATATGACTTCATCAGTTTCAAGGCAGTACCTCTCACGCCATATCGTTCCATTTTTTGGAGTAGAAGGGTGTGATTTACATTATCGAAAGCTCTGGAAAAGTCTATGAACAATCCACAGATGTTTAGTTTGCCATCGAGAGCATTTATGACGTGTTCATGGAAGTCATACAGTGCAGTTTCAGTACTTTTGTTCTGCGAGAAGCCATGCTGGTTTGGAGAAAGCAGTTCATTAGCAGAAAAAAAGGATATCAACTGCTTCTTGATATTCAATTCGAAATTTTTTTTGAAAAGCTTGGAAGTAAACTTATTCCTCTGTAGTTCTCGTACAGATTAAAATCTCCTTTTTTAAAAATTGGAGTAACAAGTGCAGCTTTTAATTTTTCAGGAAAAATTCCACATTCCAGCGATAGATTCATGATGTATGTCAAGGGTTCACATAGTTGAAAAACACATTTTTTCAAAATATTATTTGAGATTTCGTCATGACCACATGCATTGGAATTCTTCAGAGTTCTTGCAAGGTCTAGAACGTCATGCCCAGTTATAGGGTGCAAAAAATGGAGTTTTGGCAGATTTTTATGTTATTTTCCAAAAAACTCATATCAATAACTTCTTGCTTGACAGCATCAGAAAAAAATTTGTTGAAGTTGTTAGCCATGTCAATTTCAGGGACACTTTCACCACCTTAATTAATTATAATATTATCGGGATTCTTTACTTTTTTCTGAATTTGATTAAGAGTTTGCCACATAGTTTTTGATTTATTTTTAGAGTTGGCTATTCTATAGTCAATACCCTGTTTGTAACTGTCTTTGAGTTTTTCTCTCATCAAACAAATTGTTTGGGAATATTTGTAATTTTGTGTGATACTTTCGATTTGTGCTAATAACTTTTGAAAAATAAATATTTATCACACAATAATGAACTGTTCGGCTGTGTTACTTTCACCGTTTACCAAATACCCTTCTATCTGTATTCTTTGCCTTTCCCAGCTCAGTCGGGACGCCTATGGTTCGCATGAGTTCCTTTTCTCTCAGAATCAGTATTCAGTAGTGCCGTCTGACGGCTTTTCTTGGAGTCATTGTTCGAATAATATTACAGAAAGTATTTTACCAAAGAGACAGAGACGAATGCAGAAATCGGTAAGATAATTTCCTTTTTTATTCAATGAAAACTTATGTTTTCCTAACCTGCTCGAAATATCTTATTACTAGTGCTTTTCCATTCAAATTTCAATGAAAACAAACAGTGTTTTGCTACCAAGCAATT
Organism: Gonioctena quinquepunctata; assembly: GCA_018342105.1. NCBI lineage: Eukaryota > Metazoa > Arthropoda > Insecta > Coleoptera > Chrysomelidae > Gonioctena > Gonioctena quinquepunctata. The sequence continues at coordinate 162,944 of JAFIRS010002169.1, forward strand.
GAATAATCTTTAAATGGTGAATATAGATTATGTACCACTATATAATGGAAATTGATAATACTTGCTAATAATAGTAGTTAAACATGTTTGTTGCAAAACTTTCAGTGGGTGTCTAACCGATGTGCACTATATTTTAGTTTGGTTTTATCAAAAGTACCTTGAGGTTTATTGTTGGTGAATTCTCTGTGTCCTGTTCGTTGTTCCTGTGATGAATTCAGCAATTCCTTGGTACGGCTGCTTTGAAAGTGCTGGAAAGATCCCTTGGCAATGACTACTGTTTACTGGAGGTAAGTTTTAACTTTCTGGGCAATATCTGGATGGCTCTTGATTGGGACATCTAGTTGATCTGTTTTATCGCAGAGTTATTGTATTTGCTTTCATATTTCCCACTTTGATTGTTGATAAATTTTTGTACGTATTGCTCTTCAAAAATAATTTTTTTTCTCTCCTCCCTGGCTTCCATTATTTTGCTCTCTGGTAACACTTACTGTTTTGTTTTTTACTGCAAATTATAGTGAGTTTTGCAGATGATACTGTACTCATCTTTACTGGAAACACTTGAGAAGCACTAAAAGATATAACGGAAAGAGAAATGAGCAAAATTTTCTTTCGAAAGTAAACTTTTGACAGTAAATTTATCCAAAACCCACTATATGCCCTTCACTCGTCTTTCTTCAAATTTGCCACCTCTTGATGAATTAACAATAACCAATAATAACTGTTCATGCGAAAAATTTCAAATCCAATTTGTGAAAGAAATCAAATATCTAGAGATATACCTAGACCCTCACCTGAAGTAGAATGTTGATGTATCCCATGTATAAAAAAAAATTAGATAATTTTCATAGAGATTCATATATTTGTTTTTTTTAATGTAGATCAATTGAAAATTGTATATTATGCACTTAGTGAACCACACTGAATTACAGTATCCTTGCATAGGGGTGGAGCCACAAACAATCACTCAAAAAGATTAGAGATGACCCAAAATTGGATACTCAAAATTATGATTACTTAAGGTTCCAGATACTCCACAGAATTTTTGTACCATCAGTGTAAGATCTCTGATATCAGGCAGCTCTTTTGTCATTCCCTATTGGTTAATCAGCACAAGCATAAATACGAGTTGGTGAGTCTCCAACATGGTTATTCCACAACGAATAGAAATACTACTTCTAGAGTTCCACAAGTTTCCAAAACTATTGCTCAAAGAAGTAACTTTTTCCTTGCGGCACGAATATACAATACTTTGCCTTACAATGAGAAAAAAAAATTATCGCTTTTTAAAAAACAATCCAAATATTGGATTGTCAATAAATCCAGGATATATATTCATAGCCTTATTCATAGCCAAACTGAACTATCAATAAAATCAATCAGTATAATAGAAAAATTAGCATTAGTCGGAGAAATTATACTTCTCATAAATTGAGTTGAGTCTAGTTGATGTACATATTTTTGTAAAAATCCTACATTTGTTTTATATCTATATTCTCTTGGGAAAGATATTATCATTCAGGCAATAAGCCATTAGCATGTAGCTCCGTACCAAAGCAATGAAATATGTTCACAAAAACCATCTAATAATTGAATTAAATATTTTTTATCAGTCGACGGTACGACATATTTCTGAAATCCACATCACGTTTTCAAACGCAATTACATATGGATAATAACCGAGGACAGGTATAACAATCTATCAAAAAAACCTGAAAAAATTGTTAAATATATTATCACATTAACATCAAGGAAAAGAATGAATAACTCCGTTCGAAAAACATACAACTGGTTGAGCCACTGGATTTTTTTTTGTTGATTCGAGGAAGTGGTTGTAAAATCAAAGCTAGTCAATGACAAATTCATTCATATATCAAAGAAATTGAAAAAAAATAGGTTGTCCTACCTTATATTTCCCTTAGTATCAATCGGAAGAATCTGAAGAAATACATTGAATAGAAATTCCTAACTGGGATCATCCAGATTGATACGGGTTGACACAAAGTTTTATATTACTTAAAAAAATCCATCGCACGACCTTTGAGGAAATATAAATTCGCCCAGATGAAAATTCAGAACATACCTAAACAAAAATTCATCGATAATGGCAATTTCATTCAAATTATATCATATTCATTCAATTCCTGGAGTATCATTTGACAGATATTTTCATAAATCCTTTATGATATGCCTGTTATATGTATCTCGCTTTCAATGAACATTTAGTAGAATCCAGATCTTTCCTTACATATACTGTAATACAAGATGAATTAAAATTTTTCACTGCAGTTAATATTTCACTCACAACACCCTATAAGTTTGATTGAATTTTATTGGTAGTCACATTTCATAATGTAAAGAATAAATATTATCGCAAATTCTAATTTTATGATTGAATCATCATTCGAGGTGCTAGCCAGATTTTATCATCGCATTAGAAGTTATTTCCTTTGAAATTCTCATCAATTTTTAGAATAATCCGTCTGAATCAATACCCTGAATTAATGTTTCCGTTGAAACGTGTTCCTAACGTCACAATTTTTGGCAAAGCGATATACTGAGCGGTATATTACTTTACAAAACATTAAACGTGATACAGTCGTGAAAGTAATCGAAAACATCAAAGAATCCAATTCTCCCACCGACATAAACGCAAAACTTATATCCAAAACAAATAAACAATCCGACTCGATCAAAACGCGACAAAAAGCTCAATATATTCGTAATAAAAAACTTCATCATAGCTTGAAAACAAACTCGTCAGAGGGGCAGCAAGACAAACCTTGCCACATTTAGGCAGGAGTCCAACCCTTACTTCGTGCTCCAACATAATGTTTCAACAATAACAAATTCGCTGTGAATGAGACAAGGTGTGAACCTGGACAAGCCAATTTTTACATGAAGTAAGTACATATTTGGAGTAAAATGAACAATAAACAACCATTAAACATTGAAAAAAAAATGATACAGTCATACTATGATTGAAAATAGTAGGAAGAATATTAATTGAACTGAATAAATGAAATAAAACATTTCAGCAATCGACTTGACGATCTAACCGATTTCAAGTTGAAACTGGGGGTGCATTAACTATGTTTGAATTCAGGTTGTTTCATGTTGAGAAGACACGTCTAACTAAAAAGTTTTGGCGTTTTGAAGTCCTGAAATGTTCCTACTTAACATTAAAATTTTGTCCTCCCAAACGGATATCAGTATTCATCTGAAACATATTGCTCAGAAAAGGACAGAAATCTGTGTAGAATCTCCAAGGTGTCTTCGGTCTTCAAAAGTAGTTAGCTGATGCAAACGTTATTGGTAAGATAGTCTTCTGAGACCAAAACACAGTCGGGTTTTTCGTCGTTGTATTATCAATAAGTTTTTGAAGTTCGGCCTTCAAAAATTTAAAATACTTTGGTTTCTTGAATATTTTCACATTCGGGACAGTTTTGAGCTGTCTGTTCCTCACTACAAGATCAGTATCAATTTGAGAATTACTTCAATAGGCCTGTTCTTATTAGGCATATATTTAGAAAGTCTAAACATTGTAAGACCGCTTCTACAAATTTTGAAATTCTCCAGTACTGAAAAGATAACTAGAAGTTTGACAGTTCTATTTTTAATTTTCTCGTCCTATATGCCACAAACTATTTTCGATTAATATTCAATTACAGACGCTATGCACTTCTTCATTATTCATATTTACCTGGCTGCGTCATGCACATTGAAATTTGTCGATAATCCTATATGCAATCGACACTAGCTAGCAAAACCAATATAATTTCATTAGGTGTGCATGCGTGAATGTTTTCATAGTCACATTAACCCTCATCATTTTCGCATACTAATACAGAGCTGAATTCGAAATGCGAATAGCCGGTTTCCGAATAAAAACCAACAGCACAGTTGCTAGTGCGATCGACTAGAAATCGAGAGGACCCAGGTTCGAATCCTGGTTGGTACACATTTTTTAATTCAGTTCTATTTTTCATTTTCTTGTCTGATATGCCACAAACTATTTTCGATTAACATTTAATCACAGACGCTATGCACCCCTTCATTAAAATACTTTTGTTTCTTGAATATTTTCACACTAGGGACAGTTTTGAGCTGCCTGTTCTTCACTACAAGATCAGTATCAGTTTGAGAATTACTTCAATGGGTCCGATCTCATTAGGCATATATTTACCCAGTCTAAACATTGTAAGACTGCTCCTACCAATTTCGAAATAGTCCAATACTAAAAAGATAACTGGAGGTATACAAGTTATACGAAATGGTCACTCAACTATTGAAATATCGTTTTCCGAGGAAATGATATTCATCAACAGTTGATGATAACCTCCAATTTCGTGGTTGCAGGAACAAATTAGAAATCTTTCCTTTTTCATAAAACTGAGTTGGTCAGGTTTCATTGCGCAGTGCGCGTGTAAAGTTTTGAAACCTGGAGTTACCTTTTTCCCGTAGAATTTTTTTTCGAAAAAAAACGCTTGGACAGGTTAAATTGATTTATTTTGAAAAGCATATATTTAGACCATTTTCATTTGAAACTGATGTTAGCTTAGCGAATGCCAAATTTAATTCAACTATATCCTTCTTCCGACTCTATATTTTCAGTTACTGAACTCTTTTCAGAACTTTAACTTTCTGTTCAGATATTCCTCTTAAAATTTTATTCGATTCATCAGACATGAAACACAGATTTGTGCTTATTAGTCGAATACTTTACGCGGTTTGCGGTAGGTGTTGACTGGTGGAAATCGTCACGTAAGAAAAAAGTGTTATGCCGCCTCCATGCGACTTTATCTCTCTCTCTCTCTCTCTCTCTCTCTCTGTGTCTCTTTCTATTATATACGAGTCTGTGTGACAAGCATCCAGCTCTTGCTCATACGATTCTGAAGGTATACGAAACTATCCAAACTGCTCTTCTGCTTGCGGAAAACTCAAAACGATACATGAGCGGTTGAGTGGTAATACGTGGAAGGTATTTTTGTTTTTTTATATTTCCATATAACGTGTGTTTACATTATATCCTTTTTTGAATATAATTTCTTATGTTTTTTTGGATGCCGAAATTGGACTAATGGTTTACATTGGATATGTGTCACGTCAATTTGATATAATATAATGACTAGTATTATCAGGAATGGAATACCTTTTAGTGTGGCGGAATAGTTTGGAAAAAAGATATAGTCCAAGATCCCAGAGCCGACAAACCTACGTCATTTCAGCAAAGCTACGTTGAAGTATGCTAATATTCTGACACTTAATATACTGAGACAGCCGAGCGGTCTAAGGCGCCAGATATAACAGGTTTAAGCTCTGTATTCCGGAAGAAAGCGTGGGTTCAAATCCCACCACCTGAAGGTTTATTTTAATTCTTTCTGTTCGAAATTGTGAAATGATTGTTTTTTTTTGAAAATCCTATAAAAACTGCATTATAATTGAAAAAACAGTCTCAAGGTGGAAATACTGAACTACAAGACATCTGTAACCCTATGAAATTGAAAGCAGATTAATCTAACCTAATCTAATATATAAAATTCTCGTGAAACTCCTTCGAAATGGCTCGACCGATTCTCATAAAATTTAGTGTGCATATCGGTTAGGTCTGCGAATCGGACAACATCTATTTTTCATCCCCCTACATGTTAAGGGTGGTCCACCACTTATTTTTTTTCATTTATTAGATAAAATTTGTTGTTTTCATTTTTTTATGATACAGCATTCAAAAATACATACCACCCCTTAATTTTCACCCTTCTACGATCAACCCCTATTTTTCCATCGCGATTTTTATTTTATTTTATTTTATCCACAGATCCGCAATGGGGTTGCAAGATGGCAATCGAATATAATAATTGTAGTACGATAAATTGAGAACGGGATAGAAAAAACGGGATAACAGGAAAACGGGATAACGGGATAACGGGAATAACGGGATAACGAAAAAACGAGATAACAGGATGTCAGGATGAGGGAATAACGGGAAAACGGATAACGGGATAAAGAAAAAACGGGATAACAGGAAAACGGGATAACAGGAATAACGGGTAAACGAAAAAACGGGATAACGGGATGACAGGATAAGGGGATAAGGGGATAACGAGATAAAGAAAAAACGGGATAACAGGAATATGGGATAACGGGATAACGGGAATAACGGGAATAACGGGAATAACGGGAATAACGGGATAACAAAAATACGAGATAATGGGATGACAGGGTAAGGGGATAACGGGAAAACGGGATACCGGGATAAAGAAAAAACGAGATAACAGGAAAACGGGATAACGGTACAACAGGAAGCGGAAGGAGTCAAAAGCATAGTCTAGATGGAACTTCATAAAGGAAAACATAGAAAAAAAGAAATTCTACGCGGACGAGAGTTTTCGGGAAAAACATTTTAGGGATCATAGAAATTTGGACAGGACAACGTCTGTCGGGTCAGCTAGTATTTATATAACATGTTCATTGTAAAATTTTACTTTATTCTAACACGGTAGTAGGCAACTTTTGAAATCAACTTATACTAGTTCCATCGATATTAACTGTATTTTGTTGGGAAATACAACTTTGTAATAATGGATATACAACTTTACCAAAAATAACGCCATTCTCATTTCAATGTGAATAACTATAGCAGGTTTCTCCAATTCATTTTCTAAACGTATAATGAGAAAGATTGATTATGAAGATCGACCCATTCGATCATCGAGAAATCGACCCTGACAGTTCTATTGATCAACTCACTCATCGGAAATGTTCAAGTTGAGTACGACAAGTATTTCCATTCAGAAATTATGGTTCTCCTTATAACTGCTTTCTTCAGAATATGAACTGTGTCACCCTGCAGAAAAGTTTTTCATAATTTTCTTGACTAGTTATCCAATTTTGGTTGTCAGGTGAGAGCTTTTTACAAGCTTTTATTTAGTTTCAGTTGTTCCGATGTGTGTAATCAAATCTTACAACTTAAATTCGACACACTTGTAGTTGTTCGATAAATGTGAAATTTGGCAGGTGTTCACAGTTCCCGTGACATTGCTTTATACGATTTTTGTTACAGAGAAAAAAAGGGGGCTCAAGATGGCGGACGAAATTTGTGTTTCGACTCAAAATTGCTATTTGGGGATTTTAGAGTTCGAAGATTATGATTTTTTTGTCAAAAGACATAAACACAAAATGGCCGCTCCAAGATGGCGGACGATCTCTGTGATTAAGTTCCGATTCCATTCAAAATTGGTGTGTGGGATTTTTTGGCATCGGAAATTATAAATTTCGTGCAAAAATTCACAAATTCAAGATGGTGGCTCAAATATGGCGGACGAGTTTTGTAATTATGGTTCGAATCTATTCAAAATTTGTATGTGGGAGTTCTGTGGTCTGAGATTATGAATTTATTGTCAAAATTCATGAATTCGAGAGGGCGGATCCAAAATGGTGCACGATTTTTGTGATTATCGACCGGTTCTATTCAAAATTGGTATGTCGGGGTTTTCAGGGTTGCAGATTACGAATATGGTCGAAGATTCTAGATTTTCACAAGTTTCCATTCAGTTTCACCCGTCCCGACGTTTGTCTGTGGGTAATCGAATTTTACAAGTTGAATTTGACCAATTTCTGTTTGTCCGGTTAACATTAAATTTGGCAGGTGTTCATAATTCCGGTGACAAAGCACTATGGAATTCTTGCTAGAGAAAAATCGAATTTTGTGATTATGGTTCAATTCTTTTCAAAATTGGTGTGTGGGTATTCTCGGGGACAGAAATCACGAATTTTTTGTCAATATCCATAAATTCAAAATGACGGCTGCAATTAGGCAACAAGTCTTGTGGATACAGCTCGATTCCAATACAAATTGATATCTGGGGGTTTTTGGAGTCCCAGATCATGATTTTCTTGTCAGAATCTACGAATTCAAGATGTCGGCTCCAAGATGGCTACGAATATTTTGATTATAGCCCGATTCCATTCAAAATTGGTGTGTTGGGATTTTTAGGGTCGAACATCATGACGCTTTTGTCAAAATTCATGAATTCATAATGGCGGCTCCGAAATGGCGACGAGTTTTGTGGTAATAGCCCGATTCCAATGAGAATTGGTATGTGGAGGTTTTTGGGGACGGATATAGTGATTATTAAGTCAAAATCCGTAAATTCAAGAAGGTGATGAATTTTGTGATTGTAGCCTGATTCCATCTGAAATTGGTGTGTGGTGTTTTTGGGGTTGGACATCATGAAGTTTTTGTCAGAATTCATTAATGAACTTGTATTACTTTCAACCTAACCCATGAATTTGTTCTCGTTAATATGTGACTTGTTCATCGGTATTTAATTTATATTCAACGGCAGTTTAATGTCAACAATGTTTTTGTATTTCTTAAGAGATGGAATATCACCCTAATTTGACGGATGTATTTGATTAATTCGCATTCACATTTCGTTAACACTCCTTACATTTTTAGAAAAAAGCTCTGATGATGGCTGATAGCCGAAAGCGCTCAGCTCAACTAAGCTTTGAAATAAAAGAAAAATGTATACACTGGAAAATATATCTTTTCCAACCTTCCTCATAACGAGGGTGTATACACCTGCTAGTCTCAACCTCACCACTTGTAGTTGTTCGGTGAACGTGACATTTGGCAGGTGTTCATTATCCTCGTGACATTGTATCACAAACATTTTGATACGGAATTGCTATTTGGGGGGTTTTCGAGGTCGAGGATTATTAATTTTTGGCCAAAAGTCATAAACGCAAAATGGCGGCTCCAAGATGGCGGACGATATATGTGATTGTGTTCCGATTCCATTCCAAGTTGGTATGGGGAGGTTTTCGACGTCGGAAATTATTAATTTGGTGTCAAAATTCATCAAGATGATGGATCGAAAATGGCACCCGAGATTTGTAATTAGGTGGTTTCAAAGTTTCTATTAAAAATTTGTATGTGGGAGTTTTTGTGTCTGAGATCATAAATTTATTGTCAAAATTCATAAATTCAAGATGGCGGCTCCGAAATGGTGGACAAGTTTTGTGATTATCGACTGTTTCTATTCAAAATTGGTATGTCGGAGTTTTTGGAGTTGCAGAATACTAATTTAGTCGAGAATAACTGATTTTCACAAGCTTTTATGCAGTGTCACATATCCTGATGTCTGGCTGTGGGTTATTGAATATTTCAAGTTAAATTTGACCATCTTCTGGTTTACCGATTAACATGAAATTTGGCAGGTGTTCATAATTCCGGTGACAATGCATTATGGAGATTTTGCTAGGGAAAAAATGGCGGCTCCAATATGGCGGACAAATTTTGTGATTATCGTTATATTCCATTCAAAATTGGTGTGTTGGGATTTTTGGGGTCGAACATCATGATGCTTTTGTCAAAATTCACGAATTCAAGATGGCGACGAGTACTGTGATCATAGCCCGATTCCATTCTAAATTGGTGTGGTGGGATTTTTGGGGTCGAACATCATGATGCTTTTGTCAAAATTCTTGAATTCAATATGGCCCGATTCCAATAAAAATAGGTATGTGGAGGTATTTGGGGACAGAGATCATGATTTTTGAGTCAAAATCCATGAATTCAAGAAGGCGATGAGTTTTGTGATTATATCCTAATTCCATTGAAAATTGGTGTGTGGGGGTTTTTGGGGTCGGACATCATGATGTTTTTGTCAAAATGCATGAATTCAAGATGACGATGTGTTCTGTTATTATGGCCCGCATCCATTCAAAATTGGTATGTGGATTGTTTTGGGGTCGGAGATTATCAATATTTGTCAGAAATCAAAAAGTTGACGGATTACATGAATGACTATGAATAATTGAATAAAAATGATTTGAAAGGAAATCAAGACAATATTTCATACAAATGCACTAAAAAGGATAAAAATCATTTCTTCAATTTTTCGTCCTAGATTCGAAAGCTTGCCGCGAATATAAAATAAGTATTCTTGCGCGGCAAGATTTTGAATCTGCTACTCACAGAATAACCTATGTCAAACAATTGAAGAAATTATTTTTTGCTTTCAAGTGCATTTGTATATAAAATAATTATTAAAAAAAATCTTTTTAAAGACAAGTTTTTATTCAAATGCGCTAAAAAGTAAAAAATAATTGCTTTGGATGTGCGACGTAGGTTATTCCGTGAGTTATAGATTCAAAAGTTCGTCGCTTCTGTAATCGAACTGAAAACTTTGCGCGACAAGCTTTTGAATCTATAACTCACGGAATAACCTACGTCACACATCCAAGCAATTATTTTTTACTTTTTAGCGCATTTGAATAAAAACTTGTATTCAAAAAGATTTTTTCATTAATTATTTTATTTTTATGCTTTTTAGTTAGTACATCTTAATCTATGCATTTTTGTTAATGCATAGTTATTATGAGGCCTTTTACCTGTAAGTTCTGAGCTATCTAGTTCTTCAATGAGAAGACCATCTGAAGATTACTTCCTACGCCATCTTCAATTCATGAATTCTGACAAAAAAACAATAATCTTCGACTAAATTCATAATCTCTGACCCCAAAAATCCCGACATACGAATTTTGAATAGAAACATTCCATTATCACAACCATGTGGAGCCGCCATCTTGAATTTATGAATTTTGAGAGTAAATTCATAGTCTTTGACCCCAAAAACCCCAACATACCAATTTTTAATAGAATCGGACCATAATTACAAAACTCGTGCGCTATCTTATAGCCGCCATCTTGAATTTTTGAATTTTAAAAGAAAATTCATAATCTCCGACCCCAAAAACCCCCACATACTAATTTTGAGTCAAATCGGACCATAAACACAAATCTCGTCCGCCATCTTAGAGCCGCCATCTTGAATTTTTGTGAATTCGGACCATAAACACAAATCTTGTCCGCCATCTTAGAGCCGCCATTTTTTTTGCTTAAAAATTCCATAATGCATTGTCACGGGAACTTTGAACACCTGCCAAATTTCGCGTCAATCGGGCAACTGGAAGTGGATCAAATTTAATTTGTAATATTCAATGACAAACATCGGGACAGGTGAAACTAAATAAAAGCTTGTAATAAAAAGTTCGTCTCAATTTTAAATTCAATTTTTTTCTCGATAATTCCCGCCCCAACATCAATTACACCTAAAATTCACGACATTTCGACCTTCGAAAGAGTTAGCTAGCACCCAATAGTGCTAGTAATGTTTAGGTCATATTTATGTTAGATTCACTGAAACTGAAAGTATCAGAGCATCAGACTTGTTGCCAAATAGGTTAAAGGCAAAAGTATAAAATAGCCTTATTACTAGTCATTTCATGCACTGCCTAAATTTAACAAAACACTCTGTTAAGCTTATGTCATTTATATGTTTTGATGTGTTCCACTATTCATAGTTCCTACAAACTGAATTGAAGAATTTATCCAAGGGTGTCAATTGCAAGATTTATTGAGGACCTTATTTTTGGAATATGCCTCTAGCCTATGTCCGTATCATCGAAGTAGTGCGCTAGCGATTGATCTCAGACAAGTGTTTACAGGGTCAATATAGTCCAGATTTCAATTAGAACGCTGTATTTGCAGACCTCTCGTTATGATTTCATATCGGACAATTCGAGCTAGAGTCAACGACAATCTTATTTCTATCAATATTTGGACTGGGCATTCGTTGAAGATTCAGCGGACGCAAGCGGATGTCGAGACTTATATAAATATAGACAGTCCCCGCTGAAAAGTTATCGTTTGTTCTGAGTGAAAATGAGATTGAAATCAACTATGCGGCTGAGTGAAATGAGAATAGGTTAACTCCAAAGAGCTATTCAAGTGCATGATGATATCACTACCATGTATTTGTAGACCAGGGCCAATCATTTTTGAAAAAACCAAATTCTTAGCAGTATGTGGATGGTCAAAAAATTTGAGGTAAATTATAAGTAAATTTAAAAAATCAAGACGAGTGACTAAAAGTTTCGGAAGTGGGTGGGGGTAGCTAAATATACGTTTTCAGGGTTGGATATTGGTTTTTTACGATTTGTGGCTGCATGCATCATATCGAGAAAAGGTTAATAATTCAAAAATCTTAAACTTTTTTATCAATCATTCTTCAATATAACCTCAAAATTAACGGAAAAACGTTATACACATTGTTTTTTGTTTTTAATTTTTATCTCCCACAAAAAAAAAATTTTTTGTGAAAATTGAAAAAACGTTTTTTTTGTTTCTAATAAGCTGTAATTTTTTCAAAGCAAAATTTTTATTTTTAGATTGTATACGAATTTAAATGAAAAAAAAGACTAATTTTCAATAAAAAAAGTTGGATTACAAATTTTCAATTAAACAACCTAAGCAGTGCTCATTTTCTTCGTTGAAACCTCGACTTTAAGATGGTATGAAAAAAATGCAAAAATCCATAAAACTACTTTTTCATAATAATGTTTTCAATAATCTTGAGAATTTCTTATTTTGTATAGCAAATAAGCGATAAAATTGACAAAAAAGATTTATTTCCATGTAATATGATGTCTTTTATATTTAATTATTTGTTAATGGTTTTGAAATTACCGAAAACATTGTTTAAACAATAATCGAATCCGTAAAAACTTCAAAAAACAAAGGCTATTTATTAAGATTTTTTTATTTTTTATATATAAACTATAATTTAAAATTTTGTACAATGAAATATTTTCCATAAAACATCGACAAATGTTGAAGAGTAATTACAATGATGTCCAACCTATAAAACATTTTTATGTTTCAAATGATTTTATTCCTGCTGAAAAAAAGAATAACCCAGGTCACAAACCTGGCAAATGTCAAAATAGTATTTTAATTAAATTTTATTTTTAGGTCGCTATTCATCATCAGAACTGATGCAGCTTTCGTTTTTTTCATGTACTGTATTCGTCTTCGATGACCTCGGAATTTTTTCGTACGAAACTTTTTCAGCATTTGACCAGATACGTGACAATTAGAGCACAAATTTGGGCATCTCAAGCCATGCTTCCGACAGCCACATCTTTTATTATTACAACCTGTTTCGCAGCTACAGCAGATAATTTTCAGCAATTTTTCGGGAATTAATTTTTTCTCTGTGAATGTAGGCATGATACCGTTAACAAAATATTTCCATCCCCCATCCGTAGCTCTTAATTCGTTACCAAGCCAAGTTTGAATTTGAAGATATGCCCTGTAGTAGTGTTGTTCAGCTGCTCCTTCAGTTGGAGGTGATTTCTCGAAATGAAATGGGGATTTAACAGTCGCTGTTTGATGAAGTTGAAATCTTAAGTCATTCAGAGATGTATATTGTTTTGTACTTTTGTAAATGGATGCCATTAATTTTATTCCATTTTCAGCAATCGGAATATGACAAACAAATTATAACAAAACTTAGTGAAGCAAAAAACCAAAGTGCATTTCGAAGAACTTTAAATTACCTCAGAAGTACGCCAGAACAATGCCCAGTTTCGATTTCGGAGTGGGAGCGTTTTTATGATGAGATATGTAGTCACAAAATCGTCTCGGACATATGTTTTTATGATGCACGAAATAGCTTCTCTAGACCAAACTATATCTGTTGAAGAACTCAAAACATCTCTATACCTGTGTGAAAATGGCGAATGTCCTGGCAAGGATGGGATTATTCACGAATTTTTGAAAAACGTGCCGCAGAATTGGCGATTCAATATCTGTCGACTCTATAATCAAATTTTCGACTCCGAAATAATCCCTGGAGCATGGCACGAAACCAGCATCACATTGCTGCCTAAAAAAGGCCCCCTAGATGATCCGAATAATTATCGTGGGATAGCATTGATCAACTGCATAGTAAAGCTGTTTACGTTAATACTTTCGAACCGTCAGTCAAATTGGTGCGGTTTAGAAAGAACAGGGGATGTGTGGATAACATTTTTGAATTAAACTCTGTCTTGCAATTCATTGTAGTGATTGCTCCAGATCTATCTTGTTAGAAACGATTGCAGGGTATTGGACAAATAAAACGAATCTATGTCTTTGCTAACGTTTCGCGAATATATTGTTCGCTCCTTCAGAGCTATGTATAATGAGGAAAATAGTGTTAGTTAACGACAACATTGAGAAAATACAACTTTAACATTCAGATATGAACTCACCTTTCGGTAATTAGCGGCACATAGTACCTGGTCAAAAATATTGGGGTTTTTCATTGGTCAATGCGTCGTTAAACTCTATACAATGTGAAAAATTAAAATGTTTAAAATTGAGATAATAACAGATCATCTGACAACTGCTATTCAAGAATGAATAAAACAATTTGGTGTACAGTACAGCAAATTCACCATAGGCTTCGTGGGAAAAAAGTCTATGCAGCTTTTGATGATTTTCGCCGAGCATTCGATACCATTAAAAAATCCATCTTCCCCTATTTTTCCACCCATAGGGGTGAGTCATTCCATTCCAAATTGAAATATGATCAACAATGAGGTATACCCTATCTAATAAAAAAAAAGCATCCAAATCGGAAAACCCACTACAAAGTTATGCCTGATAGAATCGGTTAACGGACCAAAATTCAGAGGGTAAACGATCAATATCCTCCATTTTGCTACTCATAGGGATATATTTTTTGTTCAAATTCAAATGGAACCAACATCAAAGTACACCCTATCCAATGAAAAATCATCAGAATCGAACTACTTTGTGGAAAGTTAAGTTATGCATACATTAAAACAAATAAAAAAATATACGCGTCGACCAGAGAACCTTCTCCTTTTTGATTTCGTCGGTTGAAAATAGTTGTGCGCATAGAAACTAACTGCATAAAATTATCATACATAACTTTCAAACATTCGTTAACTTGGCTTAACCCTTTCGCGGGCAAATAATACACACCCAAGTTACGCTCATTCTATTCGCGGATTCACGTCCTTTCATACAAAATATTGACATATGAGCAAGAATCAATTCAGTTTTTGATTTTTTTTTCAAATAACTCGAGGTGGGATCTATATTTTCTACTGCTCGCCACGATATTTGGCCAAATTTTACGGAAAAAATATGCACAACCTGAATCAAACTTTTATTGAGAGTGAAAAAAATATTTATGAATAACAAATCTTATTGTGATCTGCGATGGAGTTTTTTCAAACACTCAGGAACACAAACAGGGACATTGGAAGCATGTGAATTGTGATCTCCTGTGAGTTCCTTTTTCAGGAAAGTGGGATCCAACGTTTGTCAGTCTAACTTCATCAGGAACAGTTTTTTTATTAGCTAAAAACTGAACTGGCTTGCCCCTTCTTTTTCGGCTGCTATATCCTCCAATGAGCTGACGAGCAAGCGCAATTCGATATGTCAGTTGACTACTGTTCAATCGCCGGGATGTTTGGTATAGAATAAAACTATTGACAATCGCTAAATCAACTAGAAAGTGAAAAGTTATATGCCACCATTTCACCGATCTCCGTCCTATACTTCTCTTTTTTGATCAAATGTATCTACCGCTCCCATAATTTGATTATATAGATCTACCACTTTTGGGCACAAAACATCAGATCTAGAACCATCTTTATTTGTTCTCTTCATAGTGGTTACTTCTCTTGGGGAGACGGCAGTGGTCAGAAAAGTTACTGGCCTACTATCTTGCCACTTCACAGCAGATTTTACCACTTTGCTGTTGAACTGAAATTCACCACGATTCATTGAAACTTTCTACTTCATTATTTCAGGTAAACCCTTTCTTGTTGTTCCCACAGTTCCAGCTGCGTGAATCCCTTTGCGATAAAGCTCCTCCAACAATGGAACCGAAGCGAACAAATTATCGGAGGCAACCAAATATTTTTTGCCGGTAAACCCCTCCGTAAGATTGATCACAACTTTTTCCCCTAGCCCAACATCTTTGTTGTTCTGTGATTTTTCAGTATTTTTTCCCGTATATATCTCAAATTTTGAAATGATACCGGTTTTGGAATCAAGGAACCAGACTCTCTTCTCTTCATAGGCTTCATTGGCATATATTGTTTCAAACTACAGCGGCCTTTGAAAGGTATCATAGATTCGTCGACAGGTACGACAGATGAACATCCATAAACAGATCGACATTTTTGGTTTAGAAATTCAATCATGGGCCTAATTTTGTGGGGATCCACGAGCGGGACAGGATTCATTATTGTTGCAGTGGAGGGCTTCTGTAATTTTTTTGAATCTTTTTGAATTCATAACATCACAGATTTTGTCAACTCTCAATAACGGATTACTACTCCAGTAATGTTCTAGCCTTGGTAATTTATGGATTCCTATAAGAATGAGGCATCCAATGTAGGCTTTCAATTCTGGTGTGCTTAGAGGTGACCAATTTCTTTTTGAAATTTGATCTGCATCCAAATTGATTTGCTGAACAATCAGGGAGAACAAATCATCATTAAAAATTTCTTGAACGAACGAAATTTCTTTCAAACAAGCTGATATATGGAGAATGAAGGGTTTATCAAAAGGAAGTGACAATTTGTCGAAATATTCGGAACCTTCTAGCCATTCCAAATTGTCATCTTTGTCAGCAGTTCCTTCCACTCTTAACGGTTCTTTCACCGGCACTTCTGCAGATTCAATTGACAAAAGAATAGATATGTGTATATAATCAATCGAATGCCTCTACCTTCGCCTATTTCCGAATTATTGGGAACATCTGGTGAAAGATTGTGCTCAGTCTTATCGCAAGCTTGAGAATCAGGAACAACTTTAGCCAGTGTTTCATCTGCTAGAGTTTCATCCAAATTATAATCCACAGTAACCGGAGAATTTGTGAAAATACTGCTTGTCGATGATGCAGCAGATGAAATATTTCTACCACTTCTAATAGCTGATTCCGTATCCAAGGCATCCAACTGGTCTGCTTCATTTTCAGGTAAGCTAAAGAGGTACTTGAGTGCTTCCTCGGCTTGTTTTGGATCATCCAAGTTCCATTCCATTATTTCCGATATCTGAAATGTTTTTCCTAATTATGAATGCGTGTGGGCGGTGGGAAGAATATATCCCACCTCAATCAAACTCTATTCCTACATATATTTGAGAGGAATGCATGAAAATATTTCTGGCTCAGGTCAAGTTCGTAAAACATATTATTGATAGTTCAATAAAAAGCTTATATACTCACTTTCCGAGACGTTTTTGGAATATAACTGAAAAAAACCACTAACAACAGGTATAAAATTACAACGACATATTTTGAGTGGAGCACAGAATAACCTGACTACCTCATGGATCTTAGAATCAAGTTGGTTTCTGTAATTTCAAATATATTCACCCCTTCACTAGATGGTGCCATCTATCATGTTTATAATTTTGATGTCAGTCGATGAAAAATGACATTTGAATGTGGTGGGAAACATATTTCCCAGTGCCCGCGAATGGGTTAACAAGTTGAAAACTATGGACAACATCAGACTTTACAAAATTTGATATGCACGTCTACTTGATTTAGAGCGAAATGACACTAGATTCAATTGGCTTTAGTAGGTGAAAAAATACTTTATATTTGCTGTGAAAACTTGAGGACGACATTCTGGTTAAATTCAAGTAAAAGCTGATTTCGCTTGACTCAGAGAGACTTGCAAGATTTTCCTATCCGCTCACAAACAATGGCTTAACTGTTTCCGATTTTTCACAATCCTACCTAAGCATTTCTTCACAAATTTATAACTTATTATTGATCTAATCAGAACCTCTAGCAAGGAGTCTTTGATGTTTTCGTTTCACGGCTCTTAGTACCCAGATCGACTCTACAGAGTTGTGTTCAGTTGGTAACTTACAAGTAACCGAGTCTTTGCCCCTCAGGCATAAGGCAAAAGGCGATTAAATGAAAAGTGTGACTGTGTGCACGTATCGATATAATCGATGAAAGAAAATTGTATTTCGTGTATAAAATAATTTATTCAATTGTAGCAAAGCGCTTTCGACCGTTAGGTCATCATCAGTGCGTACTCGTCAGGTGTACAAGAAGCCAAAAAGACCATAAATATCTCATGATCAATGAAAATTGTATAGGTTTACATAACATACATGTTAAAATAAGTATTCTAGGCCAGGATCTCTAGTGTCATCCTGGCCTAGAATACTTATTTTAACATGTATGTTATGTGAACCTATACAATTTTCATTGATCATGAGATGTTTATGGTCTTTTTGGCTTCTTGTACACTAGAGATCCTGGCCTAGAATACTTATTTCAACATGTATGTTATGTAAACCTATACAATTTTATTGTCATTTATTTTTTCGAGTAGCATGATGATGACCTAAGGTCGAAAGGTTTGTACAATTAAAAATTTTTTTTTTTTTAAAAATTATGTGGGAAATCGGCAATATTGATGGTCTAGTACTTGTACTCAATACACAAAACATTTTACTGTTAGTTAACCTAGCGAAGTCCCTGATGAATATTATGAAGCTACGGTCGTTCATTATGAACGAATGATTAAATGTGGCTATTATCTACCACGCAGGAATTTGTACAACTCTTTCTCATGCTTATGATCCATGTGGAATCACACTCGCCTATTAGCCGAGCCCTTGTGAATAACAAATGTGTTTTTTTAACACAATGAACTTATCTATCTTATTTGAAAATTGATTTCTTCCCAAAATAATTCTACCTTTCGTTTTCATCGTGAAATTGAAGTTATGAATCTGGTTTCTTTCCATTTTTCATCTACGGCATACCCCATTTCCTCATAATTTTTCGACAATTAATTAGTGTATTTGGATTATTATCCATCAGATTTCTGATTCGAAACCATCAATGGATTGGTCGTGAAAATTAGAATCTAGGGAATATGTGTCTAAAAGATGTTGTCATTTGAAAATTTGACTTTTTTCACAATTAGTGATTTTGATAATATCAAACCTTGAACTAAACGTTTTGATCACAACTAAGTAAGTTACTAATGAAGTAATAAAAAATAAAAAAATAGGTACATGTATAGTATACTCAGCACGTAGGCATTATTGAATACTAGTATTACTATTATATTTGAAAAATAATATTTTTGTAGGTAATTATTATTCCTAACGCTTCTATATTGGAAAATACTCTTGTTTCTCCATATTCCATTTGTTACTCAATATACATGTTGACAAATGGACTGGAAATATTTTGGTACCGATCTATTAGGTTAAACAATGCATCCACTCTGTACATAAATAATAAGGCCCGTTGTATGTGACATCCCCCGCATGAATAATCCACCAAGACGAGCTTGGATCGAGTCGGGCAATCCGGTGATCGTCGTTTGTCGCAATTAGACAATGGAAGACATATTTAACGTTATGGATAAACCGTTTGTGTTCCCTCGAAATGTGATTCTATTGTTCTCTAGATAAACTTATGAGGTTGCCAGTATGGTGGTTTGTCATTGTTGTTATTACTCCATCGCTGAGCGCGGGGGACGTATTCTTGGTTATTTTTTCTGTGGTTGGCCGTATAACTGTCGAATTGCGTTTTTCTATGACTGCTTGGGGAATAGTCAAGAACACACTAACCATGTTCAAACATTGTTTTCAAACAGTGCAGAATATTGGCGTTGAAGGGAATATATTTATATATATATATATACAGAGTGGCCACTTTTTTAATGGGATTGTATTGGTAACTTTTAAACCATAAGAGTTAGAAGGTCGGTCAAATGGAGAAAAAGTTGCATTCATAGAAGCATTGTCAAGCAGTTCAAACAAATCGAGATTATCAGGGTCGGTTATTGAGATATCATAAGAAAAGTAAATTCTGTCATTTTGATTTTCCTTTTTTTCCCACTTTATTTCGAATATTATCAAAAAATGTCACAGTAGTTTTTTATTCGACAGTGAAGTATCCTCAATTTGACATAATCAGATTTCGTATCCAACGTTTCGTACGCTCTGGGCCACCCTCAACCTCATTTTTTTCAATACGGATCTGCATATTTTATGACACTTTTCGAAATAACTTTTAACGCTGAATTCAACGATATATCATAATGTCATTCAAAGTTGATTTTCAGGTGATTTTGACCCTATCAAATTTCTTTGGGTCTGATCTGTATTACATTTAGGTACCTTTAGTTTAATTAACAACATGCAATACATTTCGATAAGAAAATCAACTTACTCATCTTCAACTGAATGGAACGTAACAGAATCAAAGCAAGAAACAAGTAATAAAAAACCAAACTATCATTTAATGAAAGAAAAATCAAATGATTATTCGAAAGTAAATGATGAACATTAATGAAGTAAGTGTTCGAAATGTCCACCATTTTGTAAAATACACTTTGCGGTTCTGGAACCCATACTTCTTATACATTTGCTTATTTCGTCTACTTGAATACCTTCCAATACATTTCTTTGAACATATGGTGCGGTTTGTTGAATAATAAATTACTGGGACCCGGAGCAAAATATGTAGAAATTATAGAAGAAATGTTGGATGATCTTCCTATACGGTATCGGCGTAATAGTCCATGGTTCCAACAAGACGGATGTGGTCCACACAACTCAAGAATAGTCACAGACTATCTAAATCGAACTTTTCCCGATTCATGGATTGGAACAAGAGGTCCAGTAGCATGGCCTGCCAGATCTCCAGATTTGAATCTGCTGGATTTTTATTTGTGAGGATATCTCGAAAATAAAATTTATGATACTACGAACCCGACAATGGAGATTCTTCGCGAGAAGATTGAGAATGTATTGGAAGGTATTCAAGGAGACGAAATAAGCAAATGTATAAGAAGTATGGGTTCCTGAACCACAAAGTGCATTTTACAAAATGGTGGACATTTCGAACACTCACTTCATTAATGTTCACCATTTACTTTCGAATAATCATTTGATTTTTCTTTCATTAAATGATAGTTTCGTTTAATTATTATGAATTAGGTTTTTCACCTCTTGAAATTTGTAAATAATTATTACTTGATTCTTGATTTGATTCTGTTACGTTCCATTCAGTTGAAGATGAGTAAGTTGATTTTCTAATCGAAATGTATTGCATGTTGTTAATTAAACTAAAGGTACCTAAATGTAATACAGATCCGACCCAAAGAAATTTGGATAAGGGTCAAAATCACCCGAAAATCAACTTTGAATAACATTGTATGATATATCGTTGAATACAGCGTTAAAAGTTATTTCGAAAAGTGTCATAAAATATGCAGGACCGTATTGAAACAAAATGAGGTTGAGGGTGGCCCAGAGCGTACGAAACGTTGGATACGAAATCTGATTATCTCAAATTGAGGATAATTTACTGTCGAATAAAAAACTACCGTACATTTTTTGATAATATTCGAAATAAAGTGGGAAAAAAAGAAAAATCAAAATGACAGAATTTACTTTTCTTATGATATCTCAATAACCGGCCCTGATAATCTCGATTTGTCTGAACTACCTGACGATGCTTCTATGAATGCAACTTTTTCTCCATTTGACCGACCTTCTAACTCTTATGGTTTAAAAGTTACCAATACAATCCCATTAAAAAAGTGGCCACTCTGTATATATATATATATATATATATATATATATATATATATATATATATATATATATATGTATATATATAAATATAAACAGTGGGGAATAACGGGGATCTTCAGTCAGCACAAGTGTTGAACTATGAAAAACTCTTTAATACGATGGACCGAGCTTTCGTTTCAATTTTGAAACTTCTTCAGGGTCCTAAAATATGTAAATGACAGTATTGTGAAAAAAATACTTAAAATGAAGGAAGTATTTACAGTTTTCTGAGTGGATGATAAATGAACATTAACTTAAAAAAAAACGTAAAATATGTAAAAATTTGTCGGAATGGTGTTATATCTTTGACGCTTCGAGTGACATTGAAGGATTTGAAATGACAACCTATGATTAATCGTCAGAAAAATATAAAATATGTAGTGGGTGTGTTAATGTTTATATTATATTCTTTGAGAATCATCAGTTTTAATCCATTTGTAGAAGATAACTGTAGATTTTGCTAAGATTTTCGATATCTGTTTTTTTGTTCATATTTTGATTGGATTTATTAATTTCAATCATTTCGAGAAATAATCTTTTTGATAATTTTTTTTCTGAATGTAAAACTTGTGCTTCCTCGAATGATATTTTATGGCCTGTTTCAATAGCATGTTGAGCTAATGCACATGACTTCTTGTTGAGTCTTATATCACTTCTGTGAGAGATAATACGATTATTTGAAGTTCTTGAACTTGTACCGATATAGTTCAAATCACAGTTGTTACATGGTATGCTGTAGACAACATTTGATTTCTTCAAATCTGGTGTGGGACCTTTTAACCTCGTATTTAAATTTCCAATAGTCTTGATATTTTTTTGTGAGATTTTTATGTTACTTTCATTCTTGAATAATTTAATTATATTTGATGATAGAATTCCTATATTAGGAATTGAAAAATAAATTATTCTTTCATTGTTATTTTCTGAATTTTGATTATTTGTGTCATCATTATTAATTTGTCTATCAGAGTTGGTATTGAAAAGAATTATATTAAGAAGTTTTTTGGGGTAAGAATTATCTAGTAAAATATTTCTGAGAATTTAAAAATGTTTGTTTTTCAATGAAGGATGAACCAACATCTCGATTCTTTTTTCATGCAAAGAATAAAATTTATTTTCATTCTTTTTGAGTGGAAGGAATGATAGTTTATGTATCTTTCAGAGTTTGTTGGTTTTATATACCAATCTGTGATTAGTGAATTGTTTTCTCTACGAATTATTCTAGTATCTAAAAATGGAATACTTTTATTTTTTTCTAATTCAATTGTGCATTGTAAATTTTCATTGTAGTTATTTACTTTTCTTAAAATTCCATCGGATTTATCCATTGGTATTGCACAAATAATATCATCTACAAATTTTCAAAAAAATGGAACTTCAAAGGTCAATTGTGGTAATATTTCTTCGAAAAGGTCATCCATTACATACGAAGCAATGATTGGTGAGATGGTAGCTCCCATAGGTGTTCCAAGAATTTGTTTGTAGCAATTTCCTTCGAACGAAAAGAAACTAGATTTGAATATGAATTGAATGATTTCTAAATATTTTGTTTGTGAAATATTACAGTGTTCTTCTATTTTACTCCATCTTTTAGATATACTTTTCAACACTAATTCTATTGGTATGTTACTGAATAAGGAAACAACATCTAGGCTTATCAACTCTGATAGACAAATTAATAATGATGACACAAATGATCAAAATTCAGAAAATAACAATGAAAGGATAATTTATTCTTCAATTCCTAATATAGGAATTCTATCATCAAATATAATTAAATTATTCAAGAATGAAAGTAACATAAAAATCTCACAAAAAATATCAATACTATTGGAAATTTAAATACGAGGTTAAAAGATCCCACACCAGATTGGAAGAAATCAAATGTTGTCTACAGCATACCATGTAACAACTGTGATTTGAACTATATTGGTACAAGTTCAAGAACTTTAAATAATCGTATTATCTCTCACAGAAGTGATATAAGACTCAACAAGAAGTCATGTGCATTAGCTCAACATGCTATTGAAACAGGCCATAAAATATCATTCGAGGAAGCACAAGTTTTACATTCAGAAAAAAATTTCTCTGAAAGATTATTTCTTGGTATGATTGAAATTAATAAATCCAATCAAAATATGAACAAAAAAACAGATATCGAAAATCTTAGCAAAATCTACAGTTATCTTCTACAAATGGATTAAAACTGATGATTCTCAAAGAATATAATATAAACATTAACACACCCACTACATATTTTATATTTTTCTGACGATTAATCATAGGTTGTCATTTCAAATCCTTCAATGTCACTCGAAGCGTCAAAGATATAACACCATTCCGGCAAATTTTTACATATTTTACGTTCTTTTTAAAGTTAATGTTCATTTATCATCCACTCAGATTACTGTAAGTACTTCCTTTATTTTAAGTATTTTTTTCACAAAAATTTACATATTTTAGGACCCTGAAGAAGTTTCAAAATTGAAAGGAAAGCTCGGTCCATCGTATTAAAGAGTTTTTCATAGTTCAACACTTGTGCTGACTGAAGATCCCCGTTATTCCCCACTGTTCATACCAATTTTCAGTCGTTATTTCTAAATTTATATATATATATATATATATATATATATATATATATATATATATATATATATATATAAATATATATATATATATGTATATATATATATATATATACAGGGTGTCCCATATACAACTCCGCGGGCAAATATCTGGGAAATGAAAGATGATATCTATATTTCGTGAAAGCAGATGATCTTGATGTCGAAGGTTCCTCTTATTCACGTAGATTTTTTTTAAATGGCATCTCAGATTTTTCAATTCTTTTTGCGATTCTGCATCAAATCCTGAATTCAGCCATATAGCATACTCATAGTTGCCCTTGAATACTGATGAAAAACAGCAACTTTATTGCATATTATAATGAAATGAATAAGTAAAAAAAAATCTATTACCTGATTTTATCAAAATTGATCTAACAGTTATAATTGCATTGCCTGTTCAGTTTCATCTAGTTGTGTGTTTCTGTGAACTCGTAGACAATACAAACTAAAGAAAATGTTTCAAATCACCAAAAAATATTTTTCTTTGACTGAAAGTCTACCAACATGATGGTAATTACGAAAAAATTGAAGTTATAACATGAATTGTTTTAGTAAGTGTTCACGTAGAATACACATATTGTACCTTTTAATATTTCTCGATTCGTGACAGCTAAAAGCGCCGTTCGCGATATGGATGCACAAACATTTGTGATACTATTTTTCAAATCATCTACATTTTGTAGACTTCGCATATGAACTAAGTCTTTAATATATTCCCACAAAAAGGAAATCCAATGGGGTCATATCTGGACTCGGTATTGGACCCCTATTTCCAATCCATTTCTCATTGAAAGTGTCATTCAAATATTGGGTAATTATTCTATTATTATGCGGAGGTGCCCCATCTTCTTGAAACCACATATTCAGTGGAGTTTGTATTGGTAAATTCTCCAAGATATACGGTAACACATGTTGGAGAAAAAGCAAGTAACTCTTTTCATTGAGAATTCTTTCGTAAAAATGAGTCCTATCAAATAACCATCAATGATTCCGCACCAAACATTAATAACCCACACAGACTGATATCTCGTTTCTTGAATCCAATCAGACCACTAGTGACAATTATATTTGTTTATTATACCGCTGTTATCGAAACGGCTTTCATCACTCCATAATATGTTGTTCAGAAACTGATCATCATCAGGAATACTAGTGGACAAACATGCAATGATGTTCAATCTCCTATCAGCATCTCTTGAATATGGGAATAGATTATAGTTATGAACAATAAATAATAAAGATTATTACCTGGCTGTAGTCCTTCAACCAGATGTAATTTGTGGGGATGTAATTTGTTTTTTGACAAATTACGTTGTATTGACGATTTTTAAATATCACATTCCATTGCTACTTGTCTGGTAGAACTATGTGGTTCCAATACCATTTGACCTAGCACTGCAACAGTGTGATTCTCATCTGTAGCCTGTATTGTTTTTCTCGTTTCATTTCATTGAAACATCCATTTTGTGCCAAAGATTTGGCTAAGCTAGTGAATGTTTTGTCTGACGTTAATCTTCTGTCGGCATACAGATTATCATATATTCTCACTGCTTCTTTTCCACTCCTTCTTGCTTCGCCATAAATACATATCATATCCAACTTTTCTGCATCCGAAAATAGAACCATTTTTCAATTTCACGAAAAACCAACACAAAACTGGATACACTTTCGTAAAATCTGACAGGTTTTCTGACAGATCGATGATTAGTCGTATGATTGCATTTATTTTGACGCTTTCACGGCCCTCTTTATAATATGCAATGAAATTGATGTTTTCCATCAGTATTCAAGGAAAACTATGAGTGCGCTACATGGCTTGATTCAAAATTTGATGCAGAATCGCAAAAAGTATTGAAAAATCAGGGAAGCCCTTTAAAAAATTGGCGTCGGTGTCGCGACGCCCTAACGACTGACGCATGGGGAAGGGGGGGGATCTCTACGTCATAAGAGAGGTGACTCGGGAGAAACCTATCATCATATTATAACTGTGATTTCCACTAGAAATTAGTCAGAAATACAGAGCATCAAATCTTTCGATGAGTGTACAGGGTGATTCAAAGGTACTCTGACAAACTTCAGGAGGAGATTCCTCACAATATTCTAATATGAATCGTCCACATGAATATATGTCCGGAAACGCTTCGTTTTCAAGATACAGGGTGTTCAAGTTTTATTTTTATTTTCATTTTTTTTAAATAACTTTCGACATACTGACTTTAAATGAAGGAAACTAAATTGTATTCGAATAAATTGTTGAAAGTGTCCACCTTCAGCGAAGATACAGGCATTCAGTCTTCTAGTCATTGAATCTCGTACCTGCTTAAAAATTATTGGTGTGTTTCTTATTTTTTCACAGGCGCCTACTATTCGGTTTCTTAGATCTTTCTCGTTCGCTACTGGAGTTTTATAAACTAGTGTGTTCAAATGTGCCCAAAAATGAAAATCTAGCGGGTTTAGATCTGGGGACCCTACCGATCCATCGATTTGGATAGACAGTGTTGAGGAATTCCCTGGCTACAACGCTAAAATGGGCCGGAGCCCTATCATGCATAAACCACATGCGGATACGAAGTAGTCCCGGCAATTCATTCTCTAAAAAGTCTCTGTAAGTTGCACCATTCAGTCGGAAGGAAAGAAAGGAAGGACCTATCAAGTAATTATCAATTATTGCCGCCCATACTTTTACAGAAAGTTGATACTGATAATGTCTTTCACTAACTGCGAGCGGATTTTCCAGAGCCCAAACATGGTTGTTTTGGAAGTTTGTGCTAGTAGTTCGGGAGAAGTTTGCCTCGTCCGTGAAGAGTACATATCTTAAAAATGGAGGATTTCCAGCCAATTTCCTCAAAAACCACTGACACATAGTAATGCGTTGGGGAAAAGAGCTTGTACACTTTGAATATGGTATGGATAAAATTGTTGATCGTGGATAATTCTCCAAACTGGGGACTGAGTAGAATTGAGAGCTTCAGCAATTATTCTTGTACTTGTTTCTGGATTCTCCTCGAGAGCGTTCAATACAGCTTCTGCCTAATCTGGGGTTCGGACTTCTCGTGGTCGTCCAATAATATCAGCGGCCCTCTCAAAGCTACCTGTTTCTGCCAAACGACGGTGAAGAATGGTAAATGTTGGAGCTGAAGGCAGTACTCGATTAGGAAAACGCTCCTGGTAAATTCGTCTTGCTTCGCGCGCTTTGCCATCCGCAAGGCCATAAACGAAATGCGTATCGGCTAAATGAGCATCATTGTTTGAATAATCAATTTTTTCAAAATTAGTGTTTTAAAACTTACAGAAACTTCAACAAAACAACAAAACGTTTAACTGTCACATAATATGTAATTACCAAAACTACTAACTCAAACGTCAAATTCATTTCCTAAGCATTCTTGTGGAAAATGCAAAATAATGGTAATAACTTCAACACGCATCGATTATCAAATAATCGACTTGAAATTTTCAAGTCCAAATATCAAGAAAACGGTTCCTTATAGCGATTCGTAACAAGGGTAGATAGAGGAATTGTTTTTTTTTACTGAAAAATGTACTAGAAGTACGCTCGAAAAAGTTATGAATCTTAAAAAAAGAAAAATACTTGTAGGTGGCGCCCCCCACGAGTAAGAGCAATAATAACATCAGATTCAAATTCGGCACCTCAAAAAACCTCTCAATACCAATTTTCGTTTCATTGAGGTCAGTATTACGAAAGTTATTTGAAAAAAAAACGAAAATAAAAATAAAACTTCAACACCCTGTTCTTGGAAACAAAGCGTTTCCGGACATATATTTTTTCAGACAATTCATATCAGAGTATTGTGAGAAATCACCTCCTGAAGTTTGTTAAAGTACTTTTGAATCACCCTGTATAATCAATGTGAATTGATGGATAACTCGTGACACGAGCACTTTGATTTGATCCCAATATATTATGTTTTTCTTTTATACACCCTTTTATTGTTATATGTTGATTCTAAATGCTGGTTCTGGGCCAGTGAATGGTGATTCAGATGCTGTTTTGCTAGTTGATCAGCATTTTCGTTGACTTCAATGCGTCTGTGTCCAGGTTACTACAGAAGTGTGACCTCGTTGTGCTTTGCGAGTTCATTTACGCTTTGAATGCATTGTTTTTACTTGATCGGTATGTATTTTCGCTCCTTTTCCTCCGTTTGTTTTTGGACCATCTGTGTACCAAACTATGTTTCCAGATGGAAGTGTTTCTACTCCCGAGTCCTTCCGAGTATAGTTTTGAATAGTTTCTCGTATGAGTATAGGAAAATCATGTAGTCCGGTGTCATTTCTGATTCTGATTCTGGTGTACCCAGTTGCGTAGTTTTGTTTGAGTCTGCATGATCTTATCCCCGCCTCACACAAGTCTAGTGGTGGAAAATTCAGGATGAATTCCATAGCAGCGATTGGATTACTTTCTAATGCACAGACAAGCAAGCCTCTGGACATGTGCAACCACATCAGTTACTCCTGGTTCGGCTGCTGCAGCTGGTGAGAAGTTTGCTCCAAGCTTTGAAATTCATTGGTGAAATCTGGAATAGTTCATCAAAATAATCGAAGGAACCAAGGCCACCTCAAAAAAAAATGCTTCTCATTTTGGAGCTTTATCAAAAAATGAAATGAATTGTTCATGAAGCCAAACCTCTGATTCAAACGTCAACGTGAAGGAAGGTTATTGCATTCCAGAAAAAAAATATCTTCTAGCTGGATTCAAACCTGCGTCCTCCAGATCTCTACACGCTCTACCAACTCGAAGACTCAAAGTTCCATCTGCGCTTCGAGATACCGCTTTTTCCTTCAATTCAATGTTCGTTGTTGAGATGGGTTAAGAAGATAAAAGGGATCTCGAGCACTTATCCTAACAACTAACATTTAATTAAAGAAAAAAGCGATATTTCGAAGCGCAGATGGAACCTTGTGTCTTCGATATCTCAGGTGATAGAGAATCCTGCTCGAAGAAGTTAAAAATGTTTCTGAAATGCCACATTTTTCTTTCACGTATATTTTTACAGAGGCAATTTTCATTTCGTATTCATATATATATATATATATATATATATATATATATATATATAAATAAATATATATCTATATATATATATATATATATATATATATCAAGAATAAATACCTATCATAACAAAAATGAAACTCCGGCCATGTTGTCTTAACTTTTTTCAACACTTTTTTTACCTTATCCCAACTCAGTCGGTACGCCTATGAAGAATGAGTCAACTCTATTTTCAACGGCAGGTTCAGTAGTGCCAACTTGGCACTGCTTGATGTGTGGGAGATTATGGTTAGATGTTCAATAGATAAACACAGAATGCAGGAAAATCGTCAAATAGTTGTTTTTATTGAAATACATCCTTAAAATTGACCTACTTTGCAAAATATAACTTCTCTAACTAAGAACAGCAATACGAATGGTGAAAACATGTTTATGTGTGATAAATACTTGTTAAATAAACGTTTGAAAGTTATGGAAAGTCTGTGAGCATCAAAAAATCATTGAATTCAATTCAAAAGAGAGGACACAAGTGATCAATAAGCAATATAAGTTTCTGGACCCGATACGTTGCACTGTATTTAGTTCAGCTTTTGAACTACCTTGCAATTCTTCCTTTGTGGTGTTCTCCTGCCTCTTGGAAGTGTTCGTGCTTACTGGAACATACAGCTATACTGCATGGAGTTCCTTTCCTTGACTGGACTTTGTTATTTCAATGAGGTGAGTGGTTTCTTCTAGTTTGCTTATTTTTCCATTTGTATGTGAATCAGTTATAAAGCGGTTTTGGATAGTTCTGCTTGTTTTTATCTTGATTTTTGTTATAATTTTCTGTCTAAATTGCGTATCTGGGTTCGTTTTTACATTAAAATTTTCATCTCTCCGCTTGGCAACACACACATTTTGTTAATTTTCACAAATTTCAAGATTTGTTTCCACTAATCTTCACTGTTTGTTATTCTAGGTTATTCTAATGATTTTATTTACAATATCTAATTCTAAACCTCATATTATATGTACAAATTTGTTTAAAATTCATATTTGACATTTTTCTGTGTTCATAATTTTTATATTTCATTGTTTGCGTCGCATTGTTTTTGACATCTCGCTGTTGGGTTTTCTCCTGATATGATTCACCATACAGGATGTTCCAACTTGTTTATCATTTGATTTACTTGAAAGGCAAAGTTTTTTCATGAATTTATATTTCCATATTATTTTATTGTTTGTGCACTTTGGATGTATTGTTGGTCACATACTTATGACAATAGAGATACTTCAGGACTGACCTTTTGATACATATGCGTTGACTAGAACATGTTATAAGATTCTAGAAGAGTGGAAAGGACAAAAAAAATGCAAAACAAACATAGCATGAACCACGATAACTTAAATACCTAATAATAATAATGAATTGTCAGTTTTATTATTATTATTTTATAAACATTTCCTAACATAACAATATATATATAGAAGAAAGGTAGTCTCGTGACTGGACTATGAAACACTACTAGTAATATTTATAAAAATTAAACAATTGTAAAAGCACATATTGTTTAGGAAACTTAATTTAAACAATTTAAAATTTGACAGGACAATTACCACATGGTTAAAGCATGACTGAAAATGGGAATGGTGGATGACAGGAAATGCATGACATAAAATGTCAAGTGTCATATGTCAAAGTCAAAATGTCATGGGAGAAACATGTGTTTTGTCCAACAAAACAAAAGGAATAGTACCAATCTATATGACAAAAACTAATAAATGAGAGAAAAAATCAAGAAATACTAAGCAGTTTTCTATATTTCAAACTCAAGTTAGAATCAAGTTTCAACAAGTAATTGTAAATAACACTAAGGTTGGAAATATCAGATCGTTTATTCATGCTATTAGGTTCATTCTTTATGTAAACCATTCCAAGGAAATTCCTTTTGTGGTAGTCATTCTCTACTGCTAAAATGGAAGGGTTGTTGAAATTACTAAAATGATTAGAATTTATATTATGTTCAGCTAATGCACAACTATTTTTTTTAATTTTACAATCACTCTTATGAGATGCTATGCGGCCTGTTGAATTCCTACTTGTCTGACCGATATATATTTTATCACAGTTAAGGCAAGGAATACTATAAATGACATTTGATTTTTCATAGATGTTAAATTAGATAAACTACGCATTGCCAACAAAAATGTTAAAACTATTGCTAGCTTTACACTAGAACTAAAGCCCCTTTAACGATTCATATAATTTAGTAATTGAGTCAAAATGTGAGAGAAAAAGACGGACTCATGATCTGAAACACCCAGTATACTTATTAAACAAGCCTGAACTCGACATCATGGAAGTACTAAAGTCCACACGTACAAAACGAAAAAAAAAATACAAAGAGCAACATCATATATGACTAGGGCTATTTCCCATCGTATTATTAATCATAAAAACGCAAACATTAAACCACAAATGTTCGCCCCGACAATAGAAACCAGGACGAAAATCTGCCGAGTAAATACCAGGATAATGCATGTAGGTAAACAAAAAGTGTGGAATAGTGAGAACTGCAAACAATGTTAAATTATCCGTGTTAGGAGCACATTTTTCATATACACAACTCCGTTCCAACCTTTTGGATGATATTTAGTTAGAGGTTAGAGCAGACAGTTGTTTGAATCCTGGATGATTGATCGATCACTGTGGATTATCCCGAGGAACACAATGATATTAAATATGCTGCGTGAACTTCCTCGGTTGTAGCTACTTATATTTATCAGGAGCTTAGGGAAATTGGGATATCGAGTTTGAACAAGAAATTCATTGAAGATTGGGTTCGTTTGATTTCGAACCAAAATAAACTAAATTATCACCCAATAATGAACTCGATTTGTGGTTATGGAAAGATAACAACCCAGCTAAAAAAAACAGAAAATTTAAAAAAAGGATGATAAAAATTATCAAAAACTAAATGGATGTTTTTGAATAAAAAAAACTTGCAAGTTTGTCAAAGAACGTCAGTCACAATTTGATAATTATTATAATATAATTATAGATTTTCATGAAATAAAACTGCATTCCAGGAATGACTTCTCTTAAAAACTTGCTGTTTTATTCATTTCATTCTTCACTCTCTTCAATATAAGGTTAGTTGTTCTGTTGGGGAAAATATAACATAAAAAATAATACCACCTACAATTGACTGATTTCTTGATAAATTATTAATTATATCATATTGATGGATAGTATCCATGGGTTCAACACGATGCTAGGACTAGTTTCGCTGATAGAAAGTGCAAAAGTCTAAAAACAATAATTTCTATTCAAAATATATGGTAAAATCAGTTTCAATGCTAGAACCATAGGGTAATTCATTTATAGTGAATAACACACTGTGACCCTATGGACAATGGGGTCTCTAATGAAGCAGATCGCAAAAAAAAAATCGAATTTTTGAATTTTTGTGTTTTATAAACAATACAAAAAATATTTACATCTGAAAGCATCCAAAACAGATAAAAATATTCTGAATGGATATGCATTTTAGATACGTTAACGACATGAATTAACTGTATTATAGATAATGAATTACTACCAGCGGCACTTTACAACAATTTGCAGTCTTCACAAATATCATGGCAATCGAGAATGTTTCCCCTTTCATCAGGCAATGTCGCGAATTCGTGGGCAGATATAAGATTTACCTGTACCTCTCTGCCGATTTTCTGGAGGCAAATTTTCAGAATGGCCAAGGTATTCTTGGATACTGTTACGTAACTGCCTTGGTAATTTTTTCTTTCTCAATTTCCCTTCATATGGTTTTCTACAAGTGCATTTGACAACGATTTGAGAAATGTCGCTCGAGAGCATTCACGATTAAAATGTTTGTGCCTGAATAAAACAAATGCATTTATTGCAGCCATATCCATCATTCCTAAAAAACTCGTAATGGCCATCTCTGAGTTTTTCGGGCCACTGTTTTGAGTGACATAGCTGGTCGAAAGTATCAACCCCGCCCTTTGTCGAGTTGTAGAATAATACAATTTCTGGTTTACTAGTTTGTTCATCTACATCATCATAAACATGCATAGTGCTCAATGAAAGAACACATTTATTCTTCTTGGAAACGAAGCTGACAAGAATTTTGTCTTTCGTAAATGCGAACACTGAGAAAGTTATAGTTTTACGCTTCTTTGCAAGAAAGCTCGAGGGTACTTCCTTTTTATTTTTTAACCGACGAAACCAAAAAGGAGGAGGTTCTCTAGTCGACGCGTATATTAATTTTTTTTTTAACTTCGAAGGTGGTCCCATTTGGATTTAAAAGATGAAATCTACCCCCAAGGGTAGTAAAATGAAGGATATTGATCACTCACCCTCTGAATTCTGGTCCGTTAACCAATTCTATCAGGCATAACTTTGTACTGGGTTCTTCGATTTGGAAGATTCTTTTTTCAATAGATAGGGTATACCTTATATTTGGATTTCGAATGAAATTATCCACCCTTACGGGTAGAAAGATAGGGGATAATTGATTTTTCACTTGTGAACATTGGCACACACGTAGTTGACAATGACAGATCGCTACTGACATTATTTCTGTTCCACATCCGTCTAAATCATTATATTCTATGAGAGGATGGGATGATATACAAAGTAATGAAATAAACTAACCAGTACAACAAAAATAATTTATATTACAACAAATAGTAAAAGTAGATAATCATATTATTCAACTGGTAATAGTTGAAGTAAGGTGGGTAAGTAAGTATTTTGGAAGTAATAAAAAAACAAGTTGGTAGTAACTAGAAGATTGTAGCCACAAAAAATTTAAAAATAAAAACTTTTTAACAAAAACTTAAACCGACGAAATACGGAACTGAAAAGTAGAAAATAAAATAAACCTTCTCAGTCTCAGTAACTGAGCTCCTAAACTAATGTAGGTAACTAATTTTGAGTAGGCGCCAAACGAACAATCAACGAACATCATAAAATTACTTCAAAAAAATTATCAGAATGTCACCGCGCAACTCGATGCCATCATTTTACGCCTTACCTAATTCATTTGCATGTTTGTTTGGTGCCGACTCAAAATTAGTTACTTACGTTAGTTTAGGAAATCAGTTACTGAGACTGAGAAGGTTTATTTTATTTTTTACTTTTCGAATGGAATTATCCACCCTCACGGGTAGAAAAATAGGGAATAATTGATTTTTCACTTGTGAACATTGGCACAAATATGTAGTTGGCAATGACAGATTGCTAAGATCATTATTTTTGTTCTCCTACATCCGTCACAATCATTATATTCTATGAGAGGATTGAATGAGATACAAAGTAATGAAATAAACTGACCAGAACGATAAAAATAATTTATATAACAACAAATAGTAAAAGTAGATAATCATATTATTTAACTGGTAATAGTTGAAGTAAGGTGGGTAAGTGAGTATTTTGGAAGTAATAAGAAAACAAGTAGGTAGTAATTAGTAGATTTCAGCCACAAAAAGTTGAAAAAATAATTTTTTTTTAACAAAAAATTAAACCGACGAAATACGGAACTGAAAAGTAAAAAAAAATAAACCTTCCCAGTCTCAAAAACTAAGCTCCTAAACTAATGTAAGTAACTTATTTTGAGTCGGCGCCAACCGAACAATCAACGAAGATCATTAAATGACTTCTAAAAAATTATCAGAATGTCACCGCGCAACTCGATGCCATCATTTTACGCCTTATCTAATTCATTTGCTTGTTTGTTTGGCGCCGACTCAAAATTAGTTACTTACGTTAGTTTAGGAGCTCAGTTACTGAGACTAAGAAGGTTTATTTGATTTTTTACTTTTCGAATGGAATTATCCACCCTCACGGGTAGAAAAATAGGGAATAATTGATTTTTCACTTGTGAACATTGGCACAAATATGTAGTTGACAATGACAGATTGCTAAGATCATTATTTTTGTTCTCCTACATCCGTCACAATCATTATATTCTATGAGAGGATTGAATGAGATACAAAGTAATGAAATAAACTAACCAGAACAATAAAAATAATTTATATTACAACAAATAGTAAAAGTAGATAATCAACGAAGATCATTAAATGACGAAGATCATTAAATGAAGATCATTAAATCAACGAAGATCATTAAATGACTTCTAAAAAATTATAAGAATGTCACCGCGCAACTCGATGCCATCATTTTACGCCTTATCTAATTAATTTGCTTGTTTGTTTGGCGCCGACTCAAAATTATCACTCACATCAGTTTAGGTGCTTAGTTATTGAGACTAAGAAGGTTTATTTTTTTAATTTTCGTTCCGTATTTCGTCGGTTTAATTTTTTGTTGGTATCAGTAATTCCTTGGAATGCCCTGATTTGGGTTTCCCTTCATTCTTGTTCCCAGCTTTAATTTGCTTTTCCGTATAGGGAAGAGCATTACACATATATTTCAGTTTCAGCATCGCACATCAACTATTTTGATCCCATACTTGTCAGTTTCCAAGGGAAAATTCATTTTGAAAGGACGTCTCCCTCTGAAACTCAACAATTGTTCTGCGGGAGTGTAGTTATCTCTGCAGGACTGGATAAATGTAACCCATGTCTCGTATTGGTGCAAATTTATTCTTTACTTTTCCTTTCCAAACGTTAACAATTCAAAATGAATTCGAAACGATTTTTTAACATTGTATTTCTGAATATTGCAATACCAAATTTATTCGACCACATCCCTTCGAAAGATAAATGTGCATTTTCCAAAACACCTGCGAAATAAAGTAGACCAAAGGCAGCTAAAGGTTTTGTTTTTGTGACATCATATATGTAGCTATGCTCGGTTGAAAAATTCCTTCTTTGGAGTGAAACGACAGGACACAAAACCCTATGAAAAGGCTTTACGTAAATTTTGATAACTTTTCAATATTTTGTTTGGTTCAAGACCCTACACAATTTTGGCAAGTAATAAGAGGATCGTAGGATTAGGAGAGCCGCTAGAGGGCGGCAAAGTTGAATAATTCAAAATGCATTGTTATGGTATTTTCCATAGAAAAATCAAGATTTATTTGATTGCGAATTCTCAATCAATTGAGTATTCATTTTCCATTCATTTTTTCGACCTTATCACTTACTTTGGCAGTATTGTTCTAATTGCAAATAAAACATAATTTAGAACTGGCAACTGTGCCTATCTCGCCTGTTATGTTCAAATTAACAGTTCTGCTCCCAGGTGGCATATGGAGTTAGTAACAAGGCCTACCCAGATCACTGTGTGAAGTTGTGATTGTCCCGTCGTCATAGACGTGCAAGCAAAAATAATAAGGGATGCAGTAGTGCTTCGAACGAGACTATTTGCATCCTCTCGATACAACTCCCCTGCCCGGTTTAAGGCTTGATGGGAACGGATTACAATATAGCCTGAAAAAGCTCCGGTTCCCCCATACGTTTTATAGTGCACCAACATGGTGATATCCCTTGGTAGCCACCTATA
Organism: Gonioctena quinquepunctata; assembly: GCA_018342105.1. NCBI lineage: Eukaryota > Metazoa > Arthropoda > Insecta > Coleoptera > Chrysomelidae > Gonioctena > Gonioctena quinquepunctata. Next base: position 199,552 of record JAFIRS010002169.1, read on the forward strand.
GTGCATCAGCTCTAACCTAACTTATTTTGCTATACACCAGAAAACATCAGAATAAATGCATTTTTTACTCAACGTTCAAGAGGGATACTGAAGGAATATTGTTTTTGATGTATTTCAACTGACTTACGCCGTTCAATATAGTTTAAAAAATACTTAGAGGGAACGCTGTAATCTTCCATATTGTGAAGTAATTCTCTTCATAAGGTAGAAGGACTGTACTCCGATTTTTCGTCATCAGAATGATAATCAATATCCCAATGAAGAAACAAGCCGAAGCATGATATCTTTATTTTGAACGATCGTTGATAAAATAACAGCACGATCAAAAATATATCTCACCTTGAACGTCGATTTCATTAACATCACCATTTCCAGTAATAGAGCAACTTCTATTTTTGATTTCACAAATGAACCATGCTGAAAAGGGAAACATTCTCAATTGAATATTTTATGAACATCCTGTTTATATTTTCGACAAATCGAACCATGCTCTTGTCAACTTCTTTCAATACCTTTCAATTCTGGTATTGGGCTGAAGACGTTCTTGATACATAGCCAGAGATCTAGTGCTATTTCTCAAACAAAACATACCCACTTTTTTATTTGTAGAAAACTCGTTAGTTTTTGGTTCAACGTGTAAATAATTCAACCCTTCAAATTTGTATTCATTAATTTGTAATTTGGCATTAACTTTATTTTATTCCATGGATCACTGCATACTTTATGAAGTTTGAAACTTTCCGTTTTCATTTGAAATGGGTTCGTTGGGAATACTCATAGGACTCAAAGACAGATGAAAGAATTGTCTTCTGCCTGAGAATAGACCCATAAGAAAAATGTTTCTTGGCTCTTTGACATGAAAAAAATCTATAAAGTAAATGTATCGATGTAAATGTATAAAGTAAATGTGGTAATCCTTGTTATTGCTCTGCTTTTTCATTTTTATAACATTGGATTTGATTTCAAGTTTGAGTTTTCATCAAAGGTAGATTTATTTTAAATTTATCCTCGCAACTAACACAAATAACTTTAGAAAAAAATCAGACTGTATTCTGATTGGGGGGATTTTCATAGTTCGGACCTTGTTGATGGAATTATATTTGTAGAAAAAAATACCAGATAAGATACCTATCTGAACTCAGTAAGATAAGGACTACTTGAATTCATTCAAAAATACAAGTCCGTATTTGAAAAAGCATAGTTGAGGGTGGTGTCACGCCCCATATAAATACAGAAAAGTGAATAAACATAAGCATATCGAGATCGGTTGTGGAATAAAGGATATACACTTGTTTTTGAATAAAATATAATTGGACCCATATAGGCAGATGAAAAATTTCTTATTATCCACAAGGAATAGTTGAAATAATGCTTCGTTCAGATTTATAGAATCTGAATTGAAAACTCTATTTTATCCATTGGCACTAGCATCAGACAAAATTGATAATCGTTTGTGTAAGTGTATTTTGATAACAGAAATAAACAGAAAACTCAATACTCTTATAGGTATCTTCCTTAGTGCAGAATATTTGTTGGCTAACGGTATCCGATAACAAACGGAGTTTATTATACTTCTATCATGAATTGAAATCTTTTCGAATCTCTAGAAATGTTTCTTCATAGGGATAAAACATGTCTCAACATATACAAAACTGGTATTAGTTTTACAAGAGAACTATTTTTATATTCCACTAGATAACTCAGAAAAAATAGTTAAAATTTTTCGCATAATAAAACGACATTTCTGTTCTCTTCTCGAACTACACACGAAATTCCACGCGAGGTCGAATATTGTTATTGTTCGGCATAATTCCCATATTCAAAGTCCCGAAACACTTTCGAAGAGGGTTTATCTGTCAATTTGTTTGCATAAGAAACAACAATAGCACATCTGCAGATCCGAAATACTAACTGAATCACACGTACTATAAACATCCGAAAATATCATTTAGTGGAACAGGGTCACTCGCCACACAAAGTTAGGAGCAATGACAAGAATACTTTTCAAATGAATCTGTGTTTTAGCATTAATAATAATGGTATTCAACTGAAATTGTATCTTCGAGAATTGGAGGCTGACAGGATTGTCGAATAAGGACAAATAACTTAAATTTTCGGCTGAAGTTTCGTTTATTTAAGGCATAAACTTCATATGGGCCTAAAGGACGATTGGTTGTAAACATTTAAAAAACAAATAGCCATACATAGGATGCAGAAAAAAATATCAAAGCTGAATGAATGAACCCTGCACATACCTCAACTGGAATCACATCTAAGAACATTACCAACATATATCTGAGTAAAAACATAGGGTGTCAACAATCTATAACAAGTCATAACTTCTAGAATATAAGGTGTATCAAAATGAGATTTGTATTAGTAAATGGTATGTGAAGAGGAAGTTTTCGCATATTTTTCACTTTTCGACCTTTATACACCTTGTATATATCAATATTTTTTATTTCTGAGACAATTCTGGATCAGAATGTGACATTTCTAAAAGTTTTTTCGCCTACTACATTTTTTTAGAGTCACTTTTAATATTGCATCTAGGTGGCCATGATCGGACGTAAACTAATCTGAGGACCTCAGGTGATGTCAGAAAATTACAATCGCAAAGTTTTAGTGACTAGTATGATAGATAGGAATGAGACAAGTTGGCAAAATTAAATTTTTGTGTCTAACGATACTAATTTATTTGCGATTGGATTAAAAATAAGAACATTCGTAAAATATTACTAAGGAAAACACTGGATAATAATTTCTTTACTTTTGTCAAGTGTGCCATGGATAATAATTTATTTACTTTCACTGTAGTGAATTTTCAAAGTGTATTCCTCCTTGTTCAAGACGCATTTCAGCTCGTTCAATTGTTTCTCCCAACACGTTCCGTAACATTTGAGGCGTTATACTTCTAAATGCAGCAGAATTATTTCTTCTAAGATTTCAAGAGTGGCTGGGGCTGTTGCATAGTAAACCTTTTGTTTTTCAACCTATCCCCAAATAAAAAAATCGAGCACAGTGAGATCCGGTGAGCGGACAAGCCACCGTACTGGACCATTGGTTGCAATAACTTGAATATTAAAATGCTCTATTGAGTTATTAAGAACTTCTCTGGTATTATGAAGGGGGGCTCCATCTTGTTGGAAGTGAATTCGCGTAGAACTGTTAAAGGTAGATTATTAAGATCATCCTCGATTTCATTTTGAAGAAACTTAGGACCTAACCCCTGAAGCAAATTGGCCCAATTATTCGTTTTCAACGATACCAGCCCAGACATTGACGCAAATCTTTCCTGAAAATTGCCCTCTCTCATTGCATGCTGATTTTGTTGGGCCCACTATCGAGTATTTTGTTTACTGAACATACCATTATTTGTAAATCGTGATTCGTCGGAAAATTGAATGAAGTTGAGGAAATTTTGGTTAACTCTATGATTTGGAAGCAGCCAATCACAAAACACGACCGTCTATCACCATCGCCAGCCTACAAATGTTGATGTAACTGATATTCGAATGCTCGATATCCGTGGTTTTTCAGTATTTTTCTTGCAGATCCGTGATTTACTTTCATTTCTTGACTAATTTCTCTCAAAGAAACCGTTTTATCGACCTCAAACATAGCAAGAATGTTAATCTCAGTCTCTTCATTGATGATAAACCTCTGTTCCGTCTCTAGATTTCCTTCTTGCCGAACATACGGAAAATACTATGGGCGGGATGTTGTCGATTGGGATATATCTGAGCATACAACTCAGCAGCATTTTTGAATTTCAATGAAATTCTCCAAATATTAATAACATATCCACTTTTTCAATTTAGTATACATTAATTCAAAGAAAATTTAAACTGAAATTTAACAAAAATTAAGAAACTTTTACTCTCTGCTCATAAAGCTTATTTCACTGTCATTACCTAAGGGAGACTTTCGTTTGCAAAGGAGACTTGATAACAATAACTGAAAATATCATACATCATGGCTATCCATGGCACACTTGACAAAAGTAAATAAATTATTATCCCGTATTCTCCTTAGTAATATTTAATTCACGTTCTTATTTTCAATCCAATAGCAAATGAATTAGTATCGTTAGATTCGTCGAAAAATCTTTTTTTCGGAAAAAAATCGTCATTTGAAAAATAATAGTTAGACACGAAAATTTATTTTGCCAACTTGTCTTATTTCTATCTATCATACTAGTCAGCGAAACTTTGCGATTGTATTTTTCTGAGGTCCTCAGATTACTTGACGTCCGATCATGGCCACCTAGATGCAATATTAAAAGTGACTGAAAAATGAAGTATGCGTAAAAACTTTGTGAAAAGTTTATTCTGATACAGAATTTCTCAGAAATCAAAAAATGTTACAATAAACAGGGTGTTCATTTAAAAATTCAAACGCCTATTTCTGGTGAAACCGGAAGTGACCAGAAACTGAAAAATTTGCGAAAACTCTTCTCTTCACATATCATACACCTATAACAAATCTCATTTTGATACACCTATTATTCTAGAAGTCTAATAGATTTATTGACACCCGGTATAGATCAACACACATGATTTCCAAAATGTTGTTTTCTTATTTGAGGGGACACTTTCACTACAAAGTCTTACAACGTGGAAACAACATTGCTTGTCATCTATGTGATTATTCATACAGGCTGAAACTTTGTGGGTTCCTATTATTCATTTCACTTTTTTTTGTGGTGGGTTGGCATTAAACCGTAACTTTTTTACCACAGATTCTCTATTATTATAATCTATATATTACTATGATAATAGATCAAAATTAAATCGTGGTTTGTTCTTTGATCAAAAATTCCATAGTTGTTATATATATTGTCATTAGTCTATTGCTCCAAAGGGCCTTAAAGGGGGTTGGTAGCTCAGAAAATTTTTGTGAAAATCAGTTTATGAACTCAGAATCTAAAAACAAACAAAATATTTATTACCATCGGAAATGTATACCAAAATATATTTACACCTAAGGACTATATATACAACGCTGCCAGAACGGCAGCTCCAAAATAGAAACTCCATTTCTACACTTCGTTGGCTTCCAGCTCTTTCTCTCAGGGAAGGGCACTTCCCGACTCTAGACTTGTAACTCACACCCAGGCCTGACAACTACTAACTGATCTTTGTTTCTCTCCTTACTTCGAAACCTTATTGTTTTTATCCATCACTGGATCAAGGTTAGCAACTCTGCTTTGTTAAATTTTAATTTAAGATTTCTAGGTCGCTTACAATGTGACACAATTGTTTTGGATTGTCGTCCTGGTTTTTGTTGTTGAATGTTTTGATTTGGATGTTTTGAAAAACTGGTCTGATTTAATAATTTTGAACATTGAACTGGAATTAAACTGTTTTAGTAATTTTGGAAAAAATTTAAATGATTCTTTTTTCTAACTTATGATTGCTTTGTGACAATATTTCATTTTACTTATTGTTTATAGCATTTCCATGTTATGATTAATTGGTACAATGTATACGTTTCATAAATCTTTCGGGCGAATAAATATAATAATAATAATTATTATTACTACACTTTTCCCCCGCTAACCTGGCCTTTAGTTAACTAACCCAACCAACTTCAGGAGATCATATTTATTTCTGACCCCATTCGCATAGAAAAAATTAAAGACAATGTTGATGCGTCCACGGGTTTTTCATTAGTTCGGTATATCATACAATACTTTTTGTAATTATCCTGTAACTCAGCAACCAAATATGAAACAAATGCTATTCGAGTAACCTTTCCACCAGGTATCTGAAGTTTTCCCATACGAAAATCTCGTGAATCGGGATTGAACATGAAGTCAGTAGATGTCTCTAACTTTTTTAGTTGTGCTTATATCGCGGTACGTAAGTCTCGTGTTTACTCAAGAATTTAGTCGCATTACCAGGATTGTTCTTAACCCCTAAACGTTCTAAACACAGCACTAATGTCAATCTCATTGTTTGCTTTTCAAGTTGGTATTTGCACCTTTTCGAATTTAACGCATAGTTTGAACTGTTGTTGCTTTTGTAGTATCGAAAGGGGGCCGGTTGAATCTAATATCTGTTTGAATAGGTGTTACTACAGGAGTTGTTCCATTTTATACCTACGTTACTGTCAGGTTCAGGGTTCGGTTCTTTTCTTAGTTATTGAAGATATTGTCCACAGTACATGGAAGAAAACAGTTTTAGTAAACAACGGAAAACATAATCAAGTCATTTTGATTTACATGGGAATATGAACAAAATGTTCATGAAAAACATTTGTGTGATTGGAAGGTGAATTTACTCTAATAATTTACAGATCCATAAATACAATTCCATTATTGCTAGTTTTTTTATTTATTTATTTACCGTCGGCCTATTTCTGCGATCAGGGATAAATATCTACGCCGGTGAGCACACATCTCCAATCCGGAAATTTTACCGAATCATCTGGTGTTTTCAACCAAAGGTAGGGTTTTTGAAAGCTCAACATCCATGAATTCGGGACCGCCATCTTATCGTCCCCTCCGAAGAATGGCATATCTATCGCCATATCTCTTGCTCATTGATATGACGCCTTCAGCTATGAATATGCTACTACACAGCAGTTGTTAGGGTCTTTCAAACGCGGCCAGTTGGTCAGGTTGACGAGAGTTTTGTCGATATCTGGAGTTAAACACGGCTGGGCGCGGCCAATACTTTCATTTTGTATTCCTTCATTTCAATACCAATACCCCCCATTTTACACAGGTCTGAAATAAGCAAATGAAACCAATTTTATTCACTATAATAAAAACCAATGTCCAAATGACTCATTTTCAGCTTTCATTTTAAAATTATCGCCAATGTTACAATTTGACCATTCAGTGTGGTACACCTGATGAACTTTGCACATGTATGGCTCTTGAAGACTGCATTCAGTATCCATTGCATTCTTATTCTACCCTTCTCTTTCTGCGTTGTTTTGGAGTTGATGGCGTTGGTTGAAGTTTTTTTTTACTGAGAAAAACGTGGAAAGTGATGAGTGTTTGAAGTGAAGTGGACATTACCATTATATAATAGACTTTTAATATCACTGAATAAATGAATGAATAGTATTACATGAATTAAATGTATTAGCATAGTCCAGAAACATAATATAACCTGTGTACAATGTGAAGTTTTTGATAGGGTGTTCGAATCTGTGATGACATGGTCAAACTGCATCATTGGAAATTCTTGAGAAAAACGACCTGTTTTCTTTATCATTTGTCCATTAGTTTTCAAATGATGGGAATTTGGAAAGTAAAAAACAACTTCCCACTTATGCGACCTGAAATATATTGACTCTCCACATATAATTCGGTATGTGATAAAACTGAAGGATCACTGTGAAAATGAATATTTTTCTAAATATAATTTAAAGTGAATCTTCCTTCCTAGAGATACAATTAAAGTTATATATAGGAAAATTTCTTCAAAAGAAATATAAAATGGAAGTTATAAGAGAACTTTATTTTCATTTTTCAACATCAACACTATCCTCCTAACAGAATGAATTAAGGAAAAAGTTTCACTCAGAATGTGTCAAATACGTTTTTTTGAGGAGAATTTTCATTTAGATTACATGATAGACATCCTTTAAGAGGGATGCATTCCTGGAGGTATAAAAATTGAAAAAAACTCTTCAAATATTTCAAATAGAATGTGACACCTTCAAATGTCCAAGTAAATAACAAAAAGCTTCAGAAAGTGATCCCTTAAAATGTGTTATTTACAGCGATTTAATGTGCGCAAAATATTTTGAGGAATGTTTTGTTGTGTCTATGAAAAGGCTATAAAAAAAAAGTGTTTTTGTGACAACCCAGGGACATCCTGTAAATCGCCATCTGCGGCGGACATTGGCCGTTATTTTATGGTTCTATTCATGTATAAACAAAACATCTCAGTGGATGTTCAATGTCTCAAAATCTCGTACTTTTAACATCTCTGAGATGTTTTTGTGTTCGCTGGGATACCGATTGAGAGATCCGTGCAAGAACGACTGTCGAAAGACGAAGACAATGAAAACAACAGAAAAGAAACTGTATAACAAATTGACAAGTTTTATCATTTGATTCGAATAAAGTACAGTGTGATCCAAAAATGTATAGGTACAATAAATTATTCATTACCAAATGCTGTTTACTATGAGTTTCTAATTTTGCGAGTTTGACATCTGTTGAATTATCAAGTGTGATACGGCGTTGAAGTTAAGATTGATCGCTCTTCAAATTTCAGTTGGGGGGGTTCTCAGGGATTGTTGACGTAAGTTGAATTTGACAAAACATCTTCAAAGACATATATATACAAAAGTAGTGATATTGGGATAAGCAGCAATGAAAAAGTTAACTCTTTAAGGTTTATCCAAGCTTTCGGAAATGTTTATTTCCATCATCAGATAAATCAGATAAATAGATAAGAAAAAAACAATAGTAATACATATTCAAGTGCGAAAAATTATGCTGTTTACAACTTTGATGAGGTTGGTTTCAATGATGTTAAACATATTCATCTATCATAGTAATACAAAAGAAAAAAAAACGTAGATCATGGAATGAAACGAAGTTCAAAGTTACTACAACCACATAAGCGTTGTTTAAAATCATATAAATATAAATGTGTACTCTATGTGGTGTGAAATCTGAAACTGACAGGTTAGTAATGAATCTCGCAATTATATTTAAGCCAACGACACCTGACGGGTGTTACTTGGAAATAGTTACGTTGGTGCCAACTGTTAGATCAGTACCAACTGATGTTACCAGTTGACGGTAATGTTGAAAAGAACTATTATTTTATATTACATTGTTCTCAATTTTGATTCATATTTAAAGACAATAAATACGAGTAGATCCCACTCAAATGTTTTTTTTTTGCTATTTATACATTGGTTTTCTTGGGAAATGAAAGCCATTTCCAAGAATGTTCTCTTAGATGTATGGACTCTGTCGCTAGCACGTAATTCATCTAGTGGTCAAATTTGTTCACATGTTCTGCCAGAGCACATCTTCAAAACTAGAATAACATTGTCTAACAAATCATCCATGACGTACGCTGCTACAATGGGTGAAATGGAGGCTTCCATTGGGATACCAAAGGTTTGTTTATAAATTGTATTTTTTAAAGAAAAATATGTATTATCAAAAAGGAAAGTCAACAATTCCAAAAATGTCTCTTCGTTAATGCTACAGTTATTACTAATGCGATCCCAATTTTTGTGTATTACTTTAATACAAGCATCCAAATAAACATAGCTAAAAAGGAGGACGACATCTGAATTTGCCAGAACATAATTGTCTGAAAGTGTTGAATTATTAAATTTATTAGTGACTTCAAACGAGTCTTTTATATAGTATTCATTGTCAAAGTTGTATGCGTTAGTCAAAATGTCTGTCAAAAATAGGCTATCCATCAGTAGGGGCTCCTATAGAAGGCACCATAGCTCTGACTGAAAGGGTGGGCTTATGCATTTTGGGTAGAGAATAGGATTTTGGGAAAATACCATTATAGTATGTGAGTTTCTTTTTCCTAACTTCATCAATTTGGTTTGTTGTGCTCATGACTTTAATCAATTCATTGGCTTTTCTCTGAATTGCTGAGGTAGAGTCTTTCTGTAGTTCTACATATGAGCTACTGTTGAATATGATGTCATTGGATAGGTTGAGATATTGATCCTTGTCCATTATGACTGTTACATTGCCTTTGTCTGATTGTGTGAGAATCAAATCAGGACTATCTTTCAAAATTTTCTTGGATTTGAGAAAAAGAGTACCAAGTTACGTACTAGTAATATATATATATATATATATATATATATATATATTATATATATATATATATATATATAATATATATATATATATATATATATATATATAAATTTCTCATTTTTGTTAGTTTTGAATTTATCTGATCTTACCTCAAAAATATATTCATATTGTATTGTAGGAAAGGAAATCACGCCAATTTTGAATATTTTTCAAAAAACACGTTCCACCAAACAGTTGAGTTTTAAATTTGAATTACAATATGTTTTCCAAATTATTCCTATGCTTAAGAACGATGTTCATACTACTAAAGGTAGAAAACAACATTTAAGACACTTTATTAAATCGTAAAAATGATGTTGTGTGAATTGCAGCAGATTTTGAGAAATCCATGCAATGTATCATTTTGATCCAATGTCACGGTATAAATGATAACCCACATTACTAAGAAATATTGATTCTGAATGCAAGGCAGAGACTGAGAGAAATTCAGAGGGGTAATATGACTCCGACAAATCAATTATCGAAAAGGGGGATAAAATGGCTCTTGTTGAAAAGTTTTTTTGTCATGTAATCAATATATTATTCGTACCTTCAATACGTCTCTTAACTTATCATCACTGAATGACACGGAAGAAAAAATAACAAGCATATGGTAACGATTATTGTAAGTTCACTCAAGTTGAATTCTCATATTTTCATCTGCTAGATTTCCTATATTATTCTACTTTAAATAAAAACAATATTTATCACTGTGGCGGTTTATATTTTGGCGCTTATTTTGAGATCTTCTACTGTACCGAACGCGATATATTTCTATTATGTCTCAGTTCTACAACTATAGAGATAATCTACAATATATCGATAGGGAAAAATGAATAAAATGACGAAATATCTGTTTAATTAGTGATATTGATTCTCAAATAGTTGAAAACAAACTGAATTATAGGTCACGTGAAAGTACTCTACTAGTGGCTGAAGAAGTATTTATTTTTTGAGAAGAAGCTGGAATTCTAGTGCAATCTTTACATAAATGTTCCGAGAAAATCTAAAAACTGTATAGACATTGGCGATTGTTACGAAACCATGGTGGACAAAAGGATGAATGAAAAAACAGAAATGACGATGTATTTGATGTTTCATTTCTCTCAACTAAATGATATCCTTAGTTTTTTTAAAAGAAGAAGAAATGACGACAAGTCGGAGTATCAGCAAAAGCTGGTTTTCAACTTGACCTACACAAAGAGAGAAGAAAGGATACAATGTACCTACATCTTGAAAAAACTAATTATAGGTTATCTTCCAAAAATATTCATATTCAGATGATAATAGACTTTATATTTCCTGGATGGGCAGTGAATTCAGAAAAAAAAGTAGTAACTAGCTTTTTCCATTTTTTATCATTATTTCTGCAGCAACTATCTAACAGTACCAGTGTTCTAGTCACTCAACTCAACACTTAACATTTGTAAGAACTTGTTCTAAAAGTTGACCAGGGAAAAAATTGCTATTATGTAGGAAGTGAATTTTAATGTTGGGATACATTATGGAAGAGACTTATAGTTGAGTTGAGTGTATAGTAAAAACTAACAATAATTTTTTCTGGTATCCATGTAGGTTGCATTCCAAAAGATAACCGTTGATTGCGTAAGTAAGATGGTTTACCTGTCGATAAAACTGCATGCGAGATGTGTGTCACAAATATATTTTTTTGAATTTGGGCCACTTAAATTCGTTGATCTTTTGACTGATATGCTCAAAAATTTTTAATCGAATGCAATATTTCTGAATCTTCTGTCGTTTTGCACTAATGTGTAAAAGTGTGGAGCCCTTAATTCTATCACCTATCACAAAAGGATCATTTGGATAACACCAAACAAAAATCAATCTAGTATTAAAATTATAATTTCTCGCCAATTGATAATAGTCGATGGAATTTACTGCATAATATTTTCAATAGATATTGCCTTTATATTTGTATGTTTTTATTCAGCCTAAATTCTTCATTTGGCAACATGTCACTTCTACTCTATTGCAGGTTGTTTTATTATGATGCGACATCCCAATAGTATGGAATAGTAGCCAAATCATTTGACCATTCAATGGATCTCCGAACGGTATTATTCTCTCAAACTGAAATTAGGATCCACTACAAAAATCGTTAGCATATACATTCGTTAGCTGCATAATCTACAAACAGTGCAGAAGCCATAAACATAATTTATAGTGCGATAAACCTTCGATAAATCACACTAATTGTATTGTTCATGATATAATTTTTCCCGGTCCCTCCTTTTTCCAATTTGGCCCTAGTAGAGTTTTTCTTTTCGAGAGCGTGTTATCTCAGAAAGGGTTAATTGTCCAGCGCATAATTCTCATCCCAGCCACCTACAGACGTACAGTTGGGATATGAGAAATCCCTACATTATTGGTAGGGGTTAATTGTTATAGTACGGTCAATTTAGTCAACATATTTTAATATCACAATTTATGTCAACATGTTTTTTTGGAATGATAAAAATCTGAGTTTTAATGAAAATTGAGGAATCTATAGAAGTATTAGAGGGTAACAGAATTAGTATGCCCTTGAATAATCTGCGTATCAAATTACTTCTCCATAACTAGAGAAAATAGTCATTTATGCAGCAGCTTGTCGTATTATGCAATTTTTCTATCGAAAACGATGACATTGGAGGTACTTCTCTATACAAAATTGACGTTTCAGAAACTTCTCATATTATCGTTATTAATATTTGGAAGAAAATTGTATTTTTACGATTCCTTTGCGAACGTGCTTTCTCTTTACTGATGTGAAAGCAGTTTTGACAAGAGGTCTAAATGCACTTTTTTCAATGTCCGAATAATTCAAAACCGTTCTATTAATTCTAAAGCATGTTTCAGTAAAACTACGCGTAGCACAGCGACCCACCAGACATCAAAATATCATCTCTCATCCTCTTCTAAGAACTTCTTGAAACTTATTTCATTGGTTAATGGAAAAATATCGTTGGCATTCCCTTTACTTCCTGTCTTGTCTTTTTTTACAAGCTTTTATTTAACTTGCTTCGTTCGTTGTCATTCTTTCCGGTTCAAAATTTGTTATCCATACTTGGATCAGTTGCCGACATCCGATTTATTATAGCTTGGAGTTTGGTTGGGAAAAGGTCAATTAACTGAAACCACTATGGATCTGTTGCCGACATTTCAACTTTTATAAAGTCATCCTCAGGGCACTACAATAGGGATTGTGAATATTACGAGGGTGAATAGTAGAGTAGCTTAGTACATGATAATTTACATGATAAAAACCTCAATAGAGGTACAAACAACTTAAGCTGTAAATAGGTCAAATCTTTTGAAAATATGTATATATAAAATTGACATGGATAAAAATTACTGCAAAGTTGTAAAACAAAGCATGTAGTAAAACAACAGGATACTTACAAGAAAAATAGGTTCCTTGTCGTGATAAAATGTGTATTAAAAAGGACATTTACATATATTTGGATTCCTCTTGTTATAATATAAATAGAAATTGTCAACATATGTCGAAATCAACGGAGAGTTTGCTTCTGAATGAAGGCATTCAGTGGAGATTGGAAAAGTTTTTGTTTTTTCCTCTTGATTTCTTTCGTTATTTATTGATAAGGTACGTGTAGGAACCATAGGCGTGCAATGGTGTGTGATTATTGTGGTGTTTTCAATTTACTTATTAGGTATGAATAGGAGTTGGGTAGAAATTGAGTATCTGTTTTCTTATTAGCATTGTTTTTGTATTTTTTTTATTTTTATCATTTTTTGTATACTTCTCTTTCTATAGTTTTTTTGCTTTCCAACAATTTCAGTATTTACAAAATCGAATTTGTGAAGATTTTTTTCTGAGTGTTCGGCAAGACCTGATTTATTTGTTGTTCTTATGAGGTTTTCAGGTCTTATGCTCCGTTCATGTTCAGATATTCTAGTTTTGAGATATCGTCCTGTCTGCCCAATATATACTTTGTCACATTCTGCACAAGGAATTTTGTAGATTATATCACTTTCGAGTTCTTTTGGTGTTTTAGATTTCAATTTGGTGAAGTATTTTTTAACAGTGTTTTCATTTTTGAATGCAATATTGAAAGGCGCATCAGTAAATACCTTCTTTATCTTCTCTGAAAGACCCGAAATGTATGGGATTTTGTAGAAGAAATTATTTCCATTTGGTAGTTTAATATTATTGGTTTGCTCTTTGAAAAGGAGCTTGTTTATTAATTTTGTTGGATAATTGTTTTTCAATAGGTATATTTTAATTGCTTCGAGATTTTTTTGATGAAGAGACGGATGTGATAGTTGCAGAGCTCTATATTTGAGATTCAAAATAATATTGGCCTTTTGAGTGAAGGAGTGTTGAGAATTGAAGTTCAAAATCTCTCAGAGAAGGTCGGTTTGTGATACCAATCTCTGATGATTTTATTCTCATCTGTTCTTATGATTGAGATGTCTAAAAATGGTAATCCGTTATTTTGCTCTTTCTCGACTGTGAATTGAAGGCGTGGGTGGTAGCTGTTGAAAACATGCTGAACGATATCTACTCCGTCTATGGGTACGCAGGTGATGATGTCATCTACGTAGCGTTTGAAAAACGGTAACTCAAAAGGCAATTTTTTTATGGAATTGTTCTGAAGTTCAGACATGACGATATCTGCACAAACTGGGGACAGCCAGTTTCCCATACCCAGACCATAGATTTGTTTATAAAATTTGTCCTCAAACTTGAAGTAGCTGTTCTCAAAAACAAAGTCTAGTAATGTTAAAAAATTGTTCAGCGTGAGTTTTGTATGGGGTTCAATTAAGTACCACTTTTTCTTAACTAGCTCTATGACTAAATCTGTCGGAATATTGGTGAAAAGTGACACCACATCTAACGAGATAATTATGTAGTTTCTTGGAATGGTTATATTGTGAAGATCCTGAACAACTTCGAAAGAATTTTTTGTATAGTAACTATCTTTTTCAAATATTTGATTGAGTAGGTTACTAAGATATTTTGAGATGTTGTACGTTGGAGAACCAATAAAGCTCAAGATAGGTCTTAAAGGGATATTTTTTTTGTGTATTTTAGGTAGATGATACATCTTTGGAAACACACCGTTTCCACATTTTAAATATTTTTTTTCTTCTTCAGTGAAGATATTGTCTTTGTATAACCTATCGATCAGTCTATTGTTTTTGGATTGAACACTGGAGGTGGGATCTTTCGTTAGAAGTTCATATGTATTTGGATCTTCAAGTAAAATAAAAGCTTTCTCAAGATATTCTTGTTTTTTCATCAAGACGGTTGTGTTACCTTTATCTGCCCTAGTTACTATAATGTTCTGTGTATTATTATTGAGGAAACTTTTTGTTTCTATTTCTTTCTTCAAAAATGTTTTTTTCCCTTTATGTCTAGTGGGGTTGTGAAGATGATTTGTTATAATATTAATAGATTTGTTCCTATATTCATTTCTGAGGTCTTCGTCATTGACGTTTCCAACAACATATTCTGTCATGTCAATAAGTAATTGTTCTAAAGGAAAATTGTTATGGTTGTAAGGCAAATTGAATTTGTCACCATAGCTGAGAATTTCAGTGACGTTGTTAGGGATAACCTCGTCAGTAAGATTTAACAACCATTTTTCATTTGTTATGTTGTTCTGGATACCTATTTGATTTAGAATTAGTTGTTGGATCTTTCTTTTCTGTTTGCAAGCAACTGTTTTGAATAACTTATGGTAAAATTCATTTTGAGATTGTGAAAAAGAGTTATATAGTTCAATTGGTAAATTTTGGAAAGCTAGGGATTTAAGGTTTGTCATTTTAGTTTTTAATAAATTAACTTTCCAGTGATATATGTAATTTTTTTCCTTTTTTTAAGCAGTTTATGGAGTTATTTGAATGATTGGGTATTACCTGTTGTTTTCTACATTGTAACAAAAACTTTTTGTGATTTTCAAAGTTGCATAGTTGGCGATTATTCTTAGCCCAGTTCTTCAGATTGATGTACATCTCCTCTCCGTAGTTTGATTGGATGTTCTGTAGGAATCCCATGATGTTATGTAGTCCAAGTCAGAGTATCCCAAGACTTAAATTTTCTTATAGTGTTTTGTGACCTCACTGGTTATTATAGTTAATTTACTAAAAACTAAAATGACAAACCTTAAATCCCTAGCTTTCCAAAATTTACCAATTGAACTATATAACTCTTTTTCACAATCTCAAAATGAATTTTACCATAAGTTATTCAAAACAGTTGCTTGCAAACAGAAAAGAAAGATCCAACAACTAATTCTAAATCAAATAGGTATCCAGAACAACATAACAAATGAAAAATGGTTGTTAAATCTTACTGACGAGGTTATCCCTAACAACGTCACTGAAATTCTCAGCTATGGTGACAAATTCAATTTGCCTTACAACCATAACAATTTTCCTTTAGAACAATTACTTATTGACATAGAATATGTTGTTGGAAACGTCAATGACGAAGACCTCAGAAATGAATATAGGAACAAATCTATTAATATTATAACAAATCATCTTCACAACCCACTAGACATAAAGGAAAAAAACATTTTGAAGAAAGAAATAGAAACAAAAGTTTCTCAATAATAATACACAGAACATTATAGTAACTAGGGCAGATAAAGGTAACACAACCGTCTTGATGAAAAAACAAGAATATTTCGAGAAAGCTTTTATTTTACTTGAAGATCCAAATACATATGAACTTCTAACGAAAGATCCCACCTCCAGTGTTCAATGCAAAAACAATAGACTGATCGATAGGTTATACAAAGACAATATCTTCACTGAAGAAGAAAAAAAATATTTAAAATGTGGAAACGGTGTGTTTCCAAAGATGTATCATCTACCTAAAATAAAACAAAAAATATCCCTTTAAGACCTATCTTGAGCTTTATTGGTTCTCCAACGTACAACATCTCAAAATATCTTAGTAACCTACTCAATCAAATATTTGAAAAAGATAGTTACTATACAAAAAATTCTTTCGAAGTTGTTCAGGATCTTCACAATATAACCATTCAAGAAACTACATAATTATCTCGTTAGATGTGGTGTCACTTTCACCAATATTCCGACAGATTTAGTCATAGAGCTAGTTAAGAAAAAGTGGTACTTAATTGAACCCCATACAAAACTCACGCTGAACAATTTTTTAACATTACTAGACTTTGTCTTTGAGAACAGCTACTTCAAGTTTGAGGACAAATTTTATAAACAAATCTATCGTCTGGTAAAGTGAAACTGTCTGTCCCCAGATCTGTGCAGATATCGTCATATCTGAACTTCAGAACACTTCCATAAAAAATTGCCTTTTGAGTTACGTTTTCAAACGCTACGTAGATGACATCATCACCTGCGTACCCATAGACGGAGTAGATATCGTTCAGCATGTTTTCAATAGCTACCACCCGCCTTCAATTCACAGTCGAGAAAGAGCAAAATAACGGATTACCATTTTAGACATCTCAATCATAAGAACAGATGAGAATAAAATCATCACAGATTGGTATCACAAACCGACCCTCTCTGAGAGATTTTTGAACTTCAATTCTCAACACTCCTTCACTCAAAAGGCCAATATTATTTTGAATCTCAAATATAGAGCTCTGCAACTATCACATCCGTCTCTTCATCAAAAAAATCTCGAAGCAATTAAAATATACCTATTGAAAAACAATTATCCAACAAAATTAATAAACAAGCTCCTTTTCAAAGAGCAAACCAATAATATTAAACTACCAAATGGAAATAATTTCTTCTACAAAATCCCATACATTTCGGGTCTTTCAGAGAAGATAAAGAAAGTATTTACTGATGCGCCTTTCAATATTGCATTCAAAAATGAAAACACTGTTAAAAAATACTTCACCAAATTGAAATCTAAAACACCAAAAGAACTCGAAAGTGATATAATCTACAAAATTCCTTGTGCAGAATGTGACAAAGTATATATTGGGCAGACAGGACGATATCTCAAAACTAGAATATCTGAACATGAACGGAGCATAAGACCTGAAAACCTCATAAGAACAACAAATAAAACAGGTCTTGCCGAACACTCAGAAAAAAATCTTCACAAATTCGATTTTGTAAATACAGAAATTGTTGGAAAGCAAAAAACTATAGAAAGAGAAGTATACAAGAAATGATAAAAATAAAAAAATACAAAAACAATGCTAATAAGAAAACCTATGGTTCCTCTATTCATACCTAATAAGTAAATTGAAAACACCACAATAATCACACACCATTGCACGCCTATGGTTCCTACACGTACCTTATCAATAAATAACGAAAGAAATCAAGAGGAAAAAACAAAAACTTTTCCAATCTCCACTGAATGCCTTCATTCAGAAGCAAACTCTCCGTTGATTTCGACATATGTTGACAATTTCTATTTATATTATAACAAGAGGAATCCAAATATATGTAAATGTCCTTTTTAATACACATTTTATCACGACAAGGAACCTATTTTTCTTGTAAGTATCCTGTTGTTTTACTACATGCTTTGTTTTACAACTTTGCAATAATTTTTATCCATGTCAATTTTATATATACATATTTTCAAAAGATTTGACCTATTTACAGCTTAAGTTGTTTGTACCTCTATTGAGGTTTTTATCATGTAAATTATCATGTACTAAGCTACTCTACTATTCACCCTCGTAATATTCACATTCCCTATTGTAGTGCCCTGAGGATGACTTTATAAAAGTTGAAACGTCGGCAACAGATCCATAGTGGTTTCAGTTAATTGACCTTTTCCCAACCAAACTCCAAGCTATAATAACCAGTGAGGTCACAAAACACTATAAGAAAATTTAAATCCGATTTATTGCATAAGATAATGTAGAATTGACATATGAGTGGTAATACACTAGTAGAATATTTCTGTCTACAAATTTTCTTAGTCTCCATAGTACAAAGCAGTGAGCTGAAACTTTTTTGGCCACATATTCAATATGAGTGTATCACTCTAAATGTGAGTCCATATTCACTCCAAGAAATTTAACATTGATTGGCAAAAAGAAGAATTACAGATTCACTAGTAGGCTGTTTCCAAATTAAAATTAATTTTCAATATCAATAGAAACTAGACTAAGGTTGCTGATAGAGGTACCAGATGCAACTACTGAGAGATCATCAGCAAAAAGAGTAGATTTACTGTTACTAAAATAGTTTGGTAAATCGTTCACAAAAATAATGAAAAGAAGGGCTCCTGTCTGTATACATTTAGTTGGACTCTCTGGGTCCTGTTAGCTGAGTATGATTTCAACCAGCTATAAGGTTGTCCTCTGATTCCATAGAAGTATAACTTTTTCAGTAGTAGTTCGTGATTTACAAAATCGAACGATCGAGAAAAATCACAGAACAGCCCTGTAACCAGTTGATTGTTGTCCAGCTTCATGTACACTGTGTACAATAAGTGAACAATTACATCCTCTGTATTCATCTCTCTCCGAAAGCCAAATTGAGAGTTGCTAAGTATCTTAAAAGAGGCCAAGAAATTAATTAGGCGATAATGGTATAGTTTCTCGTAGATCTTGGAGAAAAAAGGCAAAATTGAATGGTCCGATTCGATTTAGAATTGGTATGTGGGGGTTGGTTTTCAGGGTCGAAGATTGGGAATTTCCTTTCAAAATTCATGAAATCAAAAATGGCCGATGATCTCTGGGTTTATGGTCCGATTCTATTCAAAATTGGTATGTGGGAGTTTTCGGGGTTGAAGGTTCTGAATTGGTTGATTTTTTGTTAAAATTCATAAACTGAAGAATGCAGCTCCAAGATGGCGGATGAGTTAAGTTTTATATGGTCTCCTCATTGAAGGACTATATAGGTCAGAACTTACAGGAAAGAAAGGCCTCATAAATGATGCTTCAACAAAAATGCATAGATTGAGGCGTTCTCAAGTACTGAAAAGCACCAAATGAAATAATTAATAAAAAACAAGTTTTTATTCAAATGCACTAAAAAGTAAGAAATACCCCACAGTCTATCATTATTTCAATTTCTTAGTCTTGCCTCAATAAATTAATGAACTTTTTTCATCGCATTCTCAATCACGTTCTCATAAGATCTTATCTATCGAGTAAATGCTAAGTAAGAGAACAAGAAAGAATTAATAAAAAATGTTGAGAAAAGATCTATTCCCAATCGAAAAATGATGAAACTGAAATATTATTTTCCAATTTTCAATTGAGAATATCTCCTTTTCCAATTTGAAAAATTCCAAGAGGTTATCTTGAACGACGAAAGAAATAAAAAATAATTCCACATCTGATTTTATGCATATTCTATTCACATGTCCAAAGACATCGATAAATATTAACATAAATTACTCAATAATATTCTATTGTATTTTATACCAATTTTTGAGATCCTACAGGATACGTCATATATCGACTTGTCATAACCACAGTTTCTTCCATGTGAAGCGGTTCACCCCACCATCTTTATATTGTTCACGTAAACAACCCCTTAATTCGCATAATTTATTGCGGATTCCCTGCCTTGGTCAGTTCAGTTTGATCAGCGTGTGTGTTGTCATAAGCAGCAATTCATTTTTCAACGTTAGATACCGAACAAGAGCCTGCTTTGAGTTGACGCCTACTGTTTTCGCTGTTTATGAATGAATTCATTAAACTCCACCCGATTCTATTTACATCTGTATAGAGATAGCGATCGGAGTCATTATTAAATGTCAGACTATAGCGATTTATTCGAGGTAATGTCTCTTCTTTAGTTTTTTGTTTCTAACGGGGTTCCTTGAATAGGGTTCTTAAGTATTATTGTTTTGACGATAATTTATTTTTTCGACAACCGCATAACAAATCAACCTTTGGCGCATTTAAATCCCAACGTCTAGAGCGAAAAAATCGAAAAAACGTTCGCATTTGTTAGGACTGTTGAAAATAATAGTATTCATGGAAAATACTAATAGTGAATTATCTAAGACACCTCCAGATGTGGCAGAACATGCGAAAAATGTGACTTTGAATTTCCTTCCAGGAAAATCGAGTCACAAATATGAAATACAATACAATAAGTTCATCACTTGGTGCCAATCGAAGAAGGTGAATAAGTATTCAGAAAATGTATAACTGGCTTATTTCAGAGAAAAATCCCAGACTCTGAAATCATCAACTCTTTGATCTATGTATTCGATGATACGGACATGCTTGAATGTTAAAACAAAAAAGACATCAACAAGTATTCCAAATGGAAAAGGGAAACATTCTCAGTTGAATATTGAGAATGTTTCCTTTTCAATATGAATACCCCACAAGAGGTTATCTTGACGAAGGAAGATAGTGACTAAAGTTTATCTTTCAGTCGCAGATGATTCCACATCTGATTTTATGAACAACCTGTTCATATTTTCAACAAATCAAGTATTCCAAACTTGTTGCATTCCTCAAGAAACAATCTGTTGGATATGAAGCAAAAAAATCCAAAACATTTACCACTGAAAATATACAAACATTTCTACAAAAGCCCCAGATGAAGATCATCTCCTCAAAAAATATTTTCAAGGCCATCCACTTTGCGTTGTGTGGATTCTCAATCTTCGGAAGAATTTGTACTTCGGAAATCTGCTGAAAGTTCATTAGGAATATCCATTAAAAATTGTCAAAATTGTACATTCAATTTTAATCTAGTAAGTAATAAATGAAATGGATATCTTTTATTATTAGGTGGTGATGTATATTCAATAAAGTATTGAGTGTTTCTCTGTATCTGAGATCTGTGTTTGTCGAAAAAATATTGTGTGTAATTCGAGCACAAAGTGTAATTGCCGCTCTCGACAGAGCGGCAATCCATCATTTTCAACCGACGAAACCAAAAAGGAGGAGGTTCTCTAGTCGACGCGTATATTTTTTTTTATGTATGACCACGCATAACTCTTTACTGAGACGTCCGATTCCGATAATTCCTTTTTCAGTTGATAGGGTGTACTTCGAAGTTGGTCCCATTTGAATTTAAAATATGAAATCAACGCCTAAGGGTAGCGAAATGAAGGATATTTATCACTCATTCTCTGAATTCTGGTCCGTTAACCGATTCTATCAGGCATAACTTTGTACTGGGTTCTTCGATTTGGATGATTCTTTTTTCATCAGATAGGGTATACCTCGTAGTTATTCACCCTTACGGGTCGAAAAATAGGGAATAATTGATTTTTCACTTGTGAACAAAGGCACACATATGTAGTTGACAATGACAGATCGCTAATGTCATTATTTTTGTTCTCCTACATCCGTCACAATCATTATATTCTATTAGAGGATAGAATTATATACAGAGAAATGAAATAACTAACCAGAAAAACAAAAATAATTTATAATACAACAAATAGTAAAAGAGATAATCATATTATTTAACTGGTAGAGTGAAGTAAGGTGGGTAACTAAGTATTTTGGAAGTAGTCAAAAAACAAGTAGGTAGTAATCAGTAGATTTCAGCCACAAAAAATTCAAAAATTAAAACTTTTTAACAAAAAATTAAACCGACGAAATACGGAACTGAAAAGTGAAAAATAAAATAAACTTCCTTAGTCCTATAACTAAGCTCCCAAACTAATGTAAGTTATTAATTTTGAGTCGGCGCCAACCGAACAATAACAAATATCATTAAATTACTTCAAAAAAATTATCAGAATGTCACCGCGCAACTCGATTCCATCATTTTACAAAAGAGAGAGACGTATAGGTGGCGCCCCCTACGAGAAAGAGCAATAATAACATCAGGTTCAAATTCGACACCTCAAAAAACCTTCCAATACCAATGTTGGTCTGATTAAGGTCAGTATTTCCGAAAAATATTTAAAAAAAACGGAAAATAAAAATAGAACTTTAATACCCTGTATCTTGGAAATGAAGCGTTTCCGGGCATATATTTATTCAGACAATTCATATTAGAATATTGTGAGGAATCACCTCCTGAAGTTTGTCAAAGTACTTTTGAATCACCCTGTATATTAGGTTTAAGTTGATGTGTATGTAGAATTGATGAATAATTTGAAATTTGTCCAGACCATCATACCCTGTTATTTACAAAAATAATATCAAAAGGTTTTCAGTACCTCCTACATACGTTCATGTGCTATTTATTTAGAAATCCGCGATTTCGTTCTTGAGTATGCCTTAGAATTATGTTGATATTTGGTTGTGATCTTTATCTCGGAAAACAAAACAGAAAAAACAGGGTTTAAACAAATTTCTACTTGATCAGGTAGTTAAAACCTTTGTGATATTCACACCTACGTTACTTTCAATGTTTTATTGGAATCACCATCGAAAGTACATTCTAATTAAAAACATCCGTTGTTCATTATCGTATCTATGATCAGACGTATTCAGTGGTGTAAACAGATCGTAAAAACAAATTGAGACATTCAACGGTAGATAAGCATCTACGATTTTTTATGGTTTAATATGTGTGACCGATGCAAATGGACCAATTACCAGGAAACATCCATCAAGTATCCTCCCATTGACATACAATTGTTGAAGACAAGCTACCGTAACATACCTCAACACATTAATGATTGAAAAAAATACTCACAGATCCAAAGATAAAAAAACCAACGGTTGTGTATTGTTTTTTCAACGGACCAAATCCATAGTAATAACCGTCAAATGTGAATCAGATATTATCCGGGTCATAGCCTGGAACTATGAATTGTTTCATTCGAAGAGGTTTGTGCCGGTTGAAACTCTTTGGTAATAATTAATTTGCACAAATGATTCCAAATATTTGTATCCATCAAATGAATTGTTAATTTAGTATCTTTCATAGTCAAAGATGAACTCTTAGGAGATATTCAACAGAAAAAACACACGGTTGAATACTAGGAAATGAAAAAATCCACCATGAGAAAGTAGCAACTTTTTGTAATATCTAATAGAAAACAACTACTTGACTGGTGGAAGTACAAGCTGCATGCTTGAAAAGAAACATTTTTATCGTATAATATTCAATTTCCACAAACATTTTTGTTTCCAATCTTCAATTAAGAATATTTTTCCTTTTCAATATGAATATTTTTATTGAATGAATGTGGTTTTTTGTGAAGGAACAACGTTTCTTGACATGTTTTTTGGGTAACCTTCCACAGTCTGAAAATGAAAATAATCAGGAAAATTACATGAGAAAGGGCAACTGAATAGTTCACACGATAGTTATTGGTTCACCAATTATATTCTATGGAAAATGATTCAATTTGTCAATAACTTGCCGTTTTCGATTTGCCTATCAAAATTTAAAATTCAAAGATACTTATATAGTTTTGCTGACGTTTGGGGATTATCTCCCCGTTTCAAAATCTTCTAAATTCCTTTAATTGTTTTATAATTTGATTTTGCTCGCAGAGTTTTTTGCTTTTCAACTGACGGATGTCAATTGAATCTCGCCAAAGTTTGAGATTGACGTATTGCTCATTTGATATATGGGGTGTTGTTCGGATCAGTCTATTAGCATTCTACCATATCTCACTCTCTCTGAGTAGAGGCAACATATGATCCATTTCAACAGAATTTGTTGAAAGCAGTTGTTTTGAAAGAAGAATACAGGCCGTTCTTTCATTTTCTCTTTCATCAGATTTTGTCCTATTCCATTCATCGTGATCGCCATTGATGTGAGGAAGTTCTGCAATTTTATCCAGTTACTTGTCGATTTCTGATGTAACTCTGATGTTCACTTTGGCGCACTTCCAATGGTCTTGACGTTTCACCTATATAACTATCACCACAAGAACAAGGTATGTTGTAAACACAATTTTTGGTACTTTCTTCTGCGTTTTTTGGTTTTGTTGGTGTTAGTGTAGATCTCAGTGTGTTTGTTGTTCTAAATGATTATCTGAAAAGATCAAACGAATTGGACACAGGTATGATGTGAGAACATCATTTAGAACAACAAACACACTGAGATCTATACTAACACAAACAAAACCAAAAAACGCAGAAGAAAGTACCAAAAATTGTGTTTACAACATACCTTGTTCTTGTGGTGATAGTTATATAGGTGAAACGTCAAGACCATTGGAAGTGCGCCAAAGTGAACATCAGAGTTACATCAGAAATCGACAAGTAACTGGATCAAAAATTGCAGAACATATCCTCACATCCAATGGCGATCATACGATTGAATGGAATAGGACAAAAATCTTGATGAAAGAACCACATCAAGAGAGGAGAAAATTGAAAGAAGCGGCCTGTATTCTTCTTTCCAATAACAACTGCTTTTCAACAAATTCTGTTGAAATGGATCATACATGGTTACCTCTACTCAGAGAGGAAGTGAGATATGGTAGAATGCTAATAAACTGATTCGAACAACACCCCATATATCAAATGAGCAATACGTCAATCTCAAACTTTTTTGGCAGATCTCAATCGACATCCGTCAGTTGAAAAAGCAAAAAAGACTCTGCGAGCAAAAATCCAAATTATAGAACAATTAAAGGAGATTTAGAAGATTTTGAGAACGGGGGCAGATATAGTCCCCGAAACGTCAAGCAAAAACGATATAGAGAAGTATCTTTTGAATTTTTTTAAAAATTTTCTGATAGGCAAATCCAGAAAATGGCAAGTTATTGACAAATTGAATCATTTTTCCATAGGAAATATAATTTGGTGAACGCAATAACTTATCCGGGTGAACTAATCAGTTTGCCCTTTCTACACTTGTATAGATTTTCCTGATTATATTTTCATTTTCAGACTGTGGAAGGTTACCCAAAAAACATGTCAAGAAATGAATACTTTTATATTGTATATCAGTGGAATCCAATATCAAAATAAAATGAATTATCCAACTATGCTTTGAATTGATGGTGGCAGGAGAAAAACATACCCAAGTCGCTTGTCCAGAGTGAAAATTATATATGAAAAATAATTAGTGTTTTTTTATTATAGTAGCATTTGCACAATACACAATATATTTAATTCCATTCCATATAAAAAATGAAGGAAAATCCAATCGAAAACTTTGAAAACTATTTGCAATGTGGAAATCTCCAGAAAAGTTTTTGTACATGATTACTTAATGTTCGATATTCTTTTTTTATATATAATTGGAATAAGTAGACAATCTGAAAATTATGAATTTTGTGCTAAACCTCTTACACCCATGCCTTCTAGTGTATCTCAACGTATGGAGTAATCGACAGTATCATAAGGAGTGCTTGAATCTGAGGATTTCTAGATGGTTTTTGCCAGGGAGTGGATTGCATTATTGGTAGATTTTTTTCTCTTAAACCATAATGGGATGTCGAAAGCAGATTATACTTTGTTAGGTATGCGGTAGGTTTTTTCTTATAACTTTTGCAAAGACTTTGCTTATTGATAATAGAAGTGGAATATGCCTATAATTTGATTTTTTCAAAATTGAAGGAAATATGCCTATTTCGAAGGATGTATTTATGATGTCCGTCAAAGGTTCGCATATGAATTTTGTTACAATCTTTAGAGTTTCAGCTTTGGTTCCATCTAGCCCGGGAGCTTTTTTATTTTTCAAATTAATTATCGTGTTTTCAACCTCATTTGTTGGCGTAAAAAAGAGAATTTTCAATTCTGTAAAAAAGAGAATTTTTACTTCTGTAGTTGGGATTTTGTAATGTTCTTTACCAAATTTAACCCTGGATTTGCAAATAAGTTATTAAATATATCATCTTTTGGATCTGTGACATTCTTATTTTTTCATATTTAATATTAGTAATTTTTCTTCCTGGTTTGATATTTAAGATTCCATAAACAGTCTTCCAGAGTTTTTTACTTGCATTTTGTTCTTGTTCTACTAATTTTTTATAATAATTGTCTTTGACAGTCTTCATTTTCTGATCCATAAGAATGATTTTTTTTGTTGATGTGCTTTATCAATGACAATGATAATGGTATCCAATTTTTTCTTTTAAGTTCACTATTTTTTATTTTGAAGTATTTAGTTGATTTTGGTTCACATGTGTTTATATTATCATAGACAAAGACTTAAGATTCGAAAAACATGTTAATCAACTGATTAATCGTGCATATAGCTCACTGAAATTGATTTACGGAAACAGGCACTTATTTCCTCGAAACATAAAATAAAACTATGTGAAGCATTAGTTCTATCGCATTTCAATTTCGCGGACTCCGTCTATGGTCCGAACTTAACAACTTTATATAAAAATAAAATTCAAAACGTGCAGAATTTCTGCTTGAGGCTTATTTATAGTGTGAGAAGAAATTAGAGAATATCACATAAATTGGATGGTTGAGTTTGCAAAATAGAAGAATTCACCACGCAGTCACCCTATATCACAAAATTGTTTTATTCAAAATTCCTGCATATTTGCACCACAAAATATCTTTCAGGACAGATATACATAACTTGAATCTTCGATTCAAAGGTTTATTATCCCCACCTAAATTCAAAACTGAATTATTTAGGCGATCCTATACTTACCAAATTTATCAGTTATATAACTCCGTTCCTGAAAGTATAAAGAACCTCAGAATTACTTGCTTCAAGTCTGAATATAAAAACGAACTATTCAAAACACAAGTCTAGATAGTCCCTCACCTCGCGGCTCAAAAAACTAATGAGTATAAAGATAATCATCCCTTCGTTTCTCTCATTTTCTATTGTCAATCAGGTTACGTACGACAATGTCTTCCTTGGCACACTGTATTAGGGTTAAGTGGAAGAACATTTTCGTAGTGAAGCTACTGTTTCCCTACAGAAAATGAACTTCACCCTTTATTTTCAGAAATCGCTTTGTTTTGTTTTTAACCACTTAAATGAAATATTTATGTTTGTATGTATTTCAATTTCTATGTATATTATTACTATTTATATTACATGAAAATAATAAAGACCTTTATTATTATTATTATTATTATAATGTTAGTAAATTTCTCTGTTGTTGATTCGAGATCATGCATTGGGTATAATTAACGTGACCATACGTACCGTTTTTAACGGGACTGTCCCTTTGTCAACCGACGAAACCAAAAAGGAGGAGGTTCTCTAGTCGACGCGTATATTTCTTTTTTTTTTGTCATTTTTTTTATGTTTTATCACGCATAACTCTTTACTGAGACGTCCGATTCCAATTTTCTCAGTGGATAGGGTGTACTTCGAAGTTGGTCCCATTCGAATTTCAGAAATGAAATCCAGCCCTAAGGGTAGCAAAATGAAGGATATTGATCACTCACCCTCTGAATTCTGGTCCGTTAACCGATTCTATCAGGCATAACTTTGTACTGGGTTTCGACCTCATAGTTGATCATATTCCAATTTGAAATGAAATGATCCACCCCTATGGGTAGAAAAATAAGAGGATTATTGATTTTTCACTTGTGAACAGTGGCACACATATGTAGTTGACATTGACAGATCCTCCTACATCCGTCACAATAATAATTACATTCTATGAAAGGATGGAATTATATACAAAGTGAAGAAATCAACTAACCAGAACTTTAAAAATAATTTATATTATATAACAATAAATACTTAAAGTAGATAATCATATTATTTAACAGTCAATAGTTGAAGTAAGCTAGGTAAGTAAGTATTTTGAAAGTGATCAAAAATTAAGTAGGTAGTAATTAGTAGATTTCAGCAAACATTCCACGCATTTCTTTCCATAGAGGACTCCGATTTCGATGATTATTATTTTTTTTCAATGGATAGGGTGTAATTCAAAGTTGGTCCCATCTCAAATTGAAAAAAATGCCACCCCTAAGGGTAGCAGAATATCGATCGTTCACCCTCTGAATTTTGGCCCATTAGCGATCGTTCACCCTCCGAATTTTGGTCCATTGACCGTTTCTATCAGGCATAACTTCGTACTGGGTTATCCGATTTGGATTATTCTTTTTCAGCCACATAAAATTGGAAAATAATAACTTTTCAACAAAAAATTTAACCGACGAAATACGGAACTGAAAAGTAAAAAATAAAATAAACCTTCTTAGTCTCAATAACTAAGCTCCTAAACTAATGTAAGTAACTAATTTTGGGTCGGCGCCAAACAAACAAGCAAAAGATTAAGGTAAGGCGTGAAATGATGGCATCGAGTTGCGCGGTGACATTCTGATAATTTTTTTGAAGTAATTTAATGATCTTCGTTAATTGTTCGTTTGGCGCCGACTCAAAATTAGTTACTAACATTAGTTCAGGAGCTTAGTTATTGAGACTAAGAAGGTTTATTTTATTTTTTACTTTTCAGTTCCGTACTTTCGTCGTTTCAATTTTTTGTTAAAAAGTTATTATTTTTAAATTTTTTGTACTCCGTTTCGGTGTCTCGGAGGAAAGATTCGGGACACAGAATTGTCCCGTTTTTAGTTAATTCCGTTGGAGGTCAACGATAGACGATTTTCAGATCGGGTATAACAAAGAAAAAGAACATTCCATTTCGTTAATTGAGGGCGAGAAGGACGATAGGTTCAGCATCGAACTATCGCTCGTTATTATTTATCCTCGCCACCCGTGTGTGTGTCTCTTTAGGAAGTGTTTTAGCAATGCCGACACGCAAGTGTACTTTTAATGTTAATTTAATACCCTTTCATAAAGCAACGAAGTGCTCCCTCGAATTTTAGTGTTTCTCATGGCGAGGATAGTGATATAGAACAGCATTTAAAGTCGGAAAACATAAAAAAGCTGATTGTGCCGCTGCTTCAAGTTACTCAATGTTAAATTTTTTCAAGAAATCAGATGCTCCAACTTCGAAGGTTCAGGATATTGCCGCAGCAGAAGGCATCTGGGCTTATCTCACGATACAAGAGAATCACAGTTTTCGTTCTGAAGATTGTGCGTCAAAAATAATTCAATCATGTTTTGAACAAAAATTTAGATGCGCACCAACGAAATTTTGAAGCATTACCAAGGTATTATTTCAATGTAATTATTAATTTTGTAAATAAATGTTCTCAATATAAAAATTGTTATTTTGCATAGTATCACTATCACTGTCGTCTTAGGTCGTAATAATTGCTCGCCTATTTTTTTTGAAATATTTTTTATTATTATATAAGATCGTTGTTTGCTTTATTCAATACAATTTGTATTAACGTTATGTAGTGATCTGTGATTGTTGTTGATATAGTGAGAGTAATTTTATTGAAGTTTTGTTGTTTTGTTTTATATCGAGGCAAAATTCAGATCCATTTCTCGCTCTTTGTAGTGGTATTAATATTGGGGAATTTTTGAGTCTTCAGTTTTTTTTCAAGGTGAACTTATCTAAAATTATTACAATTTTTAGTAATATAGCTTCATTTATCTCGATATGTTCATGGGAATGATATGAATTAGTTTTTGCAGAGACAATAACACCATCATTTTGGTTATAGCTACTTTCATTATACAGTGCTTCTCAAAAGTCCCCTCCCCCCTCTTATTTTTAGAACGATTATACCTGAAGGAGTAAAATTTGTAAACTGAATAATAAAGGTTGTGATGATAGATGACGAAATCGTCAAAGATGACGTCACAAGGCCATTGTGACCAATAATTTCAAGTGGAACCCTACGACAAGCGACACCTCTTTTAAAAGGTATCGAAAAAACCTATTCAATGATAATAATTTTGTTTGTGTTTATGGCAGTTTTGGCAACTCGCTTTCAAAAAACGCAAAGCTGTGATGAATTAAATCAGTTAATACTAAAATTCCAAATTCAAGCTCCACCTCTGGATAGTTGTCAAATAAGCTGACGTTTTGTTAGTCTCCCTAATTCGACGTATTTGTAATTGTCCAAGGTTTTGTACATTTAATAATTTGTGTATTGTTGATCGAATGTTTAACTGTTTTAGCAGCTTTTGGTACTTTTAATATTTTTGTACATTTTAATAATTTGTTAAACTGTGAAGTCAGTCGAAGTACAGCACACAGGGTGTTGAAAAAAAACAAATTTCATCCATACAAATTAAAAATGGTTCATCGACACTCAGACGACGACCCAGACCGAAGACTAGAATTTTGTGAAAATATTGAATCTAAAATTAACCAACAGCCAGACTGTGTCACAACAATTTGTTTCAGTGACGAAAGTACTTTCTATCTAAATGGAAATGTAAATACACAGAATGTGAGGTATTGGAGTGACGCAAATCCTCACCTGTTTCGTGAAACACATACCCAATTTTCCCAGAAGGTGAATGTTTGGGCTGGTATCCTGGGAAACCACATCGTTGGGCCTCTTTTTTTGAATACTAATTTACCTGGGTAGGTTTATCTGGAGCTGTTGCAAAACGCAATAGAACCGTTAATCCTTGAAATTTTGGAAGATAATCCAGATGAATTCGGCAATTTGGAAATAACATTCCAACAGGATGGTGCTCCTCCACACTATAACGGTGCAGTAAGACGGTATTTGGATGAGGAATATCGTGGTAGATGGATTGGACGACGAGGTTCAACGGAATGGCCAGCTCGATCACCGGACCTCACACCTTTGGATTTTTTCTATAGGAGTACCTCAAATCGAAGGTTTGTTTACGCCACTAAACCTGACAATATTGACGTTTCAAAACAACGTATTGTTGCAGAATGTGAGGCTGTTTCCGCAGACATATTTGCAAAAGTACGAGAAGAGTTTAAAAATAGGATATTCCACTGTCAGGAAGTAAATGGAGGTCACTTCGAGCAATTTCTTTAAGTAGAAACCGATTCTTAAATCTCTAATAAATATCATACTGAATAGAATTTAAATTTTATTGTTTACTAATGAGCCATTAAAACTGCCATAAACACAAACAAAATTAGTATAATTGAATGAGTTTTTTCGATACCTTTTAGAAGAAGTGTCGCTTGCCGTAGGGTTCCATTTAAAATTGTTGGTCACAAGGTCCTTGTGACGTCATCTTTGACGATTCCGTCATCTATCATCACTAGTAGGGAAGTTTACAACCTTTAATATTCAGTTTCCAAATTTCACTTGTTTATGTATAATTGTTCCAAAAATAAGAAGGGGGGCAGGGAACTTTTGAGAAGCACTGTATAGGTCATATTGAGGAAGGAGGTATTTCAAGTTTCCCTTAAAAGTATACAATCGAAACATGTTTCAAGTTCCTGAAGATAGATTTTAAATTCGTCGCTGTTTTTTGAAACACTACAAATATTAGCATTAAAAATTTTGAAATTTTTGATTTTTGTGTTTACAGATAAAACTTTTTTGTTTTATTTGAATTTTTTGTATTGGTAATATTCTGTAATATGTTTGGAGATAAATTTTCATCTATTTGAAAATATTTTGACAACTGCCAATAAGTCCTCCATAATAATAAAAGAAACTATAACTAACAGTATTTAACAATATCAACAACGTAACAATACCATACAAGTATACTGCTACCAAAACTAGTAGACCTCATAAGAGATCCTTGACTTACCAACAGTTCTGATTTGAATCACATATCAGAGCGCCAAATCTTTGTCTCGGTTACGTGGTTCTAATCACATGCTACAAGTTGATGTCAGTTATAATGAGTGGTACCAGTATGATTTCATATGTGCAAAAAATAGTTATGAAATCTACTGTTGATTCAACTAATTGCATACTAGATGTGAATAAAATTTTGATATGTTTATGCATCAGTGGCTGGTGGTTAGATGGAATATTCATAGCCGCAGTGAAGATTAATTAGCCTAGGACATTTTGAAATAATCTTCCCAGGAAATTTCGCAATGAATCTTCAATTTCATGAATTGAAGGCAGAGAAATGACTGAACATTGGGAAATTTAGAATATTTTTGGAATAAAATGGCCAGTTGCTCTCAATCAAATCAAATAGATCTTTTGAGTTCGAAAAATAATTATCATCATCGTTCATTCAAACAATCAAAAAATAAACAAAAAAAAACCAAATAAGTTCAAGTAGTCCCATTTGGGATTGTCTATGGATAATGTTTGTTTGGTTTATATTTTGCTGTTATGTATAAAGATTTATGTACCATGTAGTTTCATTGTTTTTTATAACACAGTAGGGATGTAATATGCAAAAAAGATGAAGAAAGTATGTATATGTGTATAGAAAATTTACATCATTCAGAAAGGCAGGAAAAACTGAAGTTAAAGCATAAAAATAAACGTGGTGTTGATGTTATATCGAATGATTAAGGGCAAGTAGTATATTCTCAGTGATTATAGATCCTCTCGTTCGTTGACCATTCTGGCTTCTCTATAGAGGTACATTATGCAATCTTTTGTTTCGTGTATTGTGTATATAATCCAGTTTGTTGAGGTATGTTTCATTATCAAAGCTGAAAAATAGTATCTATTTTGCATATATTTGTTGGAGATCCATTATTTCAACTTCATCTGAAAACAAAACATACACTCGAAAACAGATCGCAGAGACCTAGTATCACACCACAGAAAACCCCCACATTTTCATGGATTACCAAAAATACACAAACCAGATCATCCTCTACGCCCTATTGTAAGTTCCATTGGATCTCCTCCACAAAAACTCCCTAGATACCTACTCAACATTCTAAAACCACTATCTGGAAATGGAAAAAGTTTCATAAGAAATACCCCTCATTTTCTAGAGAAATTGAATGAATTACAAATTCAAGATGGAGATCTCCTAGTGAGTTTTGATGCCGGAAATTTGTTTGTCCCTATTGAAAAAACTCTGGAAATCGTAAAACAAAGATTAGAAAATGATACATCACTGAAGACAAGAACAAAACTGGATGTCATTGCCATCATAGAATTACTCAAACTATGTACAGAAAAAAGATTTTATCAACAAGAGTTTGGTATAGCGATGGGTTCTACTTTGTCACCCATTTTAAGTAACATATTCATGGAATACTTCGAAGAATCCATCGTTAAAACTTTCCACAATGGTCCAAAAGTATAGTGGAGATACGTGGATGATGTTTCCGCTATAGGGAATCGAAGTGAAGAAGAATAAAAAAATTTCTTGGATCATATAAACGAACAAGAACAAATTAACCAACTTCCGTGTTTAGAAGCCATGATCCAAAAATCATCATCCCGAATGGAAACATTAGTACAACGAAAAAAGACACATACCAATCGATATCTACGCTACAACTCAAATCATCATGCTAGTGTGAAAAAAGTTGAATGTTTCTATAATCGAGCCCAAACACTTTGTTATTCCAACCAGAATCTAGAGGAAGAAATAAACCTCATAAAATCTGTTCTCGGGGAAAATGCATATCCGGATCAGTTTATGGAAAAACAATCACTGACTTCGAAAACAACAGTCTACCAAATACCAACAGGACTACTCCCACCATCTACACATTTCACAACCAACATAATACCTTATGCCCCCGGATTATCTGAGAAGATCAAACGGATTGAACACAGCAGATGTGAGAACATCATCCAGAAAAACAAACACACTGAGATCTATACTAACACAAACAAAACCAAAATGCCAAAGAAAGTACCAAAAACTGTGTTTACAACATACCTTGTTCGTGTGGTGATAGTTATATAGGTGAAACGTCAAGACCATTAGAAGTACACCAGAGTGAACATCGGAGTTGCATCAGAAATCGACAAATAATTAGATAGATTTTATTCTGATGCTTCAAAGTACACTTATAGATTACAATGTTACCTCTTATGGAAAAAAAAATACAGTATCCAGTAACAACAATAATAAAAATTAATATAATCATAACATTGTATCCCTGGATTGATAGGAAATCATCTAAGCACTGCTGTGCTTGTGTTATGTTCTCCAGTATCAATCGAAGGAAAACACATCGAATGTTGAGTTGATTTAATTCGTGTGTCAGCTCAATTTATTGGATCAATAGGTGACATTATACAATTTTTTCTAAATTGATATTGTTTGCATTTATGAGTTTTTTAATTTCTCTCTTGAAAATAAATTTACTTTTAATATTTTTACTTCGATTGGCATTAAGTTATACAATTTTGGGACAATGAAAAAAATAAATTTTTGTGCATGGCTTTTCGAAAACAGAGGTATATCTATAGAAAGGTTTGTGATTGATCGGGTTTGGTGCTGTTTATTAGTGTTAATTTTTGGTTCTATTTTTGAGTGCATGTGTAGTAGAGAATGGTAAATGAATAGTTTTTTTATATTGAATATATCTGCTTCTTCGTATAATAAAGTTGTTGAAAAGAGTCTGGTTTTCTTCATACATATTTTAATGAGACTATTCTGTGTAACTTGTAAATTTTTTTGTGCAGTATTGCTATGTCCTCCCCATATTGTTATACAATATCTTAAGAGGGATTCTGCCAATGAATTATAAATTAATAGCATATTTTTTCGGTTCAGAATGTCTCGCAGTAAATAAAATTTATGCATCATTTGTCTGAGTTGATCAATTAATAACTTTATATGTGTTTTTTCGTTTTCACTATTACGGGCAACGCAATTAGTAGTTTCACAAGGAGTTTTTTTTTTATCCCATCTAGATATTAACCAAATTTTTTTTTTTACTATTACAGGGCAACTGCAATTAGTAGTTTCACAAGGAAGTTCATGGATGCTTGGATGATTTTTCCTAGGTTGATCTATGCTATTTATACTGAAAGTTATAAATTCACTCTTTTGAAGGTTCAGGCTGAGCAAACTGTGATTTAGCCATACATATATGGAGATCAGACTCTTCTCAGCTTTTCTGTACAGCCCCTCCCAAGTATCCTCACTGAAAACGATAGCCGTATCATCTGCATAAGATACTAGGTGGCCTTGAAATTCTCTCAGATTTGCAATTCCATTCATATATACCAGAAACAGTAGAGGACCCAGTACTGTTCCTTGTGGTACTCCGCAATTTATTTTGAGTGGATCACTCAGCGTATTATCAATTTTTACTATCTGGATTCTTCCTGTTAAATATGCTTGAAGTAGTTTTGATGCCGGATCTCTTATACCAACATTATCAAGTCTCTCCAATAACATATTGTGAGGAACTGTGTCGAAAGCTTTGGCCAGATCAAGAAACACAGCCATGCATTTTCTTGACCTGTCCAAATCCACCACTTTTTCCTGAATAAGATCTATAACTGCGTTTTCCGTGCTGTTATTTTTTTTAAATCCAAATTGTCTGTCAGTACGTCATGAGTTTCGAAAAAGTCCATCAGTCTATTTTTGAGACATTTTTCAAAAATTTTTGCAAAATTGCTAATTAAGGATATAGGTCTGTAGTTGCAAGTGTTTTTATAATCTCCTGTTTTATGAATGGGTGTAATTATAGATTCTTTCCATTGGTTTGGGATTACACCGTTCGTAAATGTTAGGTTAATAATGTGGGTCAATGGTTGAATGATATCAGTGTGAATGAGCTTTATTAATTTGACAGAAATACCATCTTGACCTGGTGCAGTGTTGCTTTTTAAAGTTCCTATCACTGTAATAATTTCGTTGTTTGTGACGGGACCAGATATATTGTTCGAATTTTTTTAGATTTTTTTTTTTTTTAAAATTTTTTAATTCAATTTGGTTTTGTTTTTTATATTTGTATTACCCAGTTCCCTTTTCTTCGATTTAGAATTTAAGCGCAATTTATTGTTTCCCAAATTTTTTTGTAGTTATTTCCGGCTTCTTAAATTTGTGACTTATAGTATCCATTTTTTGTTCGTTTAATTAAGTTGTTCAACATATTTCCAATATTTCTGTATTGTGTGTATTGTGCTTTCAATTCTACTGAAGGACGTATATTCATTTACCTCTTCAAATTATCTCGATATTTAATTGAGTATTAATCCATTAGTGATCCACGGCTTGATTTTTCTGTTACAATTTTTTATTTCGACCAATTGCGTACATGCGTGTATATAGCTATCAATTTTGGTGATAAATAAGTCATAAGCAACTTGGGCATCCTGGGAGTTGAGTATTTCTTTCCATTTTTCTTTGTGTACAATTTTTTTAAGTTTATCAAAATCTGTTTTTTTAATACATTTTTTATAATTATTTTGAATTTGATTTTGGTTTTGATCTGCAAACTTGATACATAAAAGTGTTGAATAGTGGTCACTCAGGTTAGTTTGTACGATCATTGGAGTAAAAATTGTAGATTCAATAATATTTCGAGATTGTCTAACAAATATATGATCGATTATGGTTGCAGTATTTTCAGTTTTTCTTGTAACCGAGTTAATGTATGATTCAAATCCATTTTCATTCAAAGTATTCACGTAGTTATTTACTTCTGCTGAAAATTTTTCTGATAAATTGAGATTGATATCACCTAAGAATATTTCTATTTGATGATCCTGTAAATTACTCAAAAAATCTTTTAACTCATTTACATAAGTGTTTGCATTTGTCGAAGGTGGGCGATATGAAGCTGTGATGCCTATTTTGATCTGTCTGATTTCAAGC
The DNA here is from genome assembly GCA_018342105.1 of Gonioctena quinquepunctata. NCBI lineage: Eukaryota > Metazoa > Arthropoda > Insecta > Coleoptera > Chrysomelidae > Gonioctena > Gonioctena quinquepunctata. The sequence continues at coordinate 236,705 of JAFIRS010002169.1, forward strand.
GAGAGTCTCAGCAAAACTGATTCTGTCATAATATAGTTAGTAGATAGAACATTAATCGAGTTTCTGACAAAAACTAAAACACCATCATTTTGATTATAATGAGAATTGTTATAATATGCATTGAAGTTTGGAATATTGAAATCACTTACCCTGTCTATCCCCCATGTCTCTGATAGTACAATAACACTGATTTTCTCTTTAACTGTTTCCAGATATACTAGTAGTTGCTCGAAATTTTTTTTAATACTACGAATATTGAAGGTTACTATGACTAATTCATTATCTATTTCTCTATTGAGACATTCATCGAAGTGACTGAATACCTTTGTTTCAATCCCACCTTGTTGATCGGTTAAAATCGGTTAAAAAATTGCATCCACTGGCGATCATACGATTGAATGGAATAGGACGCAAATATTGATTAAACAACCACATGAAGAGAGGAGAAAATTGAAGGAATCGGCCTGTATTCTTATTTCCAATAACAACTGCTTTCCAACAAATTCTGTTGAAATGGACCATACATGGTTACCTCTACTTAGAGAAGTGAGAAATGGCAGAATGCTTATGAACTGATCTGAACAACACCCCATATATCAAATGAGCAATACGTCACTTTCAAAAAATTTTTGGCAAACCTCGATTGACATCCGTTATTTGAAAACGATTCGAAGACTCTGCAAGAGATAAAAAAACAAATTATTCAAACTATTAAAGGAGATTTAGAAGATTTTGATACTGGGGGCAGATATAGTCCCCGAAACATAAATCAGAAACTACATATTTTGAATTTTAACTATTTTTCATAGGCAAATTCAGAATATGGCAAGTAACTGACTGCTTGAAACATTTTTCTTTAGGAAATATATTTAAGTGAAAGCAGTAACTCATCGGGGTGAACTAATTAGTTTGCCCTTCTACACTAGATTTTCCTATATATATTTCAGTTTTCAGACTGTGGTTACCCAAAAAACGATCTCACGAAACGTTGTTCCTCCATAAAAAATCAATTCAGAATTATTATCTGAGCTACGTCTAATGGGCATAGTTTTTCTAACACATCTCCAGCCAGTGATTCCATAACTTAATAAGGAGCCGACGAGACCGTGATATATTATTTTTATTTTTTCCAAAGGAAGAATAATAACGATCATACTATTTTCAGATTCTCTAAGTGTATATCCCATCTCAAAAATGAGTCTATATGAAAGCTTATATATTGAAAACTTTCTACAAGTTCGACGTTATCATGATCGAAATTAATTTGTTTACATGCAGGTAAGTTTTGTTAATAGGAAGTGAATGGTAAAATTTATCTCTTTGTCAGGATAATTCTTAGTAAATTTTGTTTATTTTGTACAGGTCTTTCTACCTTTTCCCTATCTGAGTTACGTGAATCAGAGGTGTATATAATTACAGTATCATCAGTTAAAGGAACAATCGTACCTAGTGAATAAGAGATAATAACTTATTAGGCATATCAAAATAGTATAGAGCCAAGAACTGTTTCCTGTGGAACACAAAACCATCGTTTGTGTACTCAGTGTGGCCTTCTGTATAACCCTCCGAGTACGACCACTTAGGAAATTTTTGATAGGGTTAAGTACGACCTCTCTTATACCTAATGTTCGAATTTCTTCAGCAAAAGCTCATGACTGACCATGTTGAAAGCTTTTACCAGGCCCACAAAAACTCAAGCATGTACTTATTGGATATTTCATTGGCCATATATTTGTGATAAAAGCTATGACATTCTGGGTACCTAAATTTTCCAGGAATCCGTATTGTCTACTGCTGATGAATTTGTGATTTCCCAGATATTCCATTACGTGCTTTCTGATTATTTTGTCGAAAATTTGCGGGAAGCACGAAGTAAGTGATATGGATCTATATCTAGATATATCTGTTTTCATACTTCCTTCATGAACTGTGTTATAACGAATTTGGGAGCTATTGGTACGAGAGAAATCCAGCATAGTGATTCGGTGATGTATTCCAAAATGAGTGTTCCATTGTTCATTCCATTCCATTTTTTATTCCGATGGGCCCTGGAACTTTGTTATTTTTCATTTGTTATTTTATTTTTCATTTCAGACTGCTTGGTCGGTTTGAAATAGATGAAATACAAATGATTTGGGCATTCTTCCTTATCACCATAGTTAGGGACTCCTGTAAGATACCAATTTCTGAAAAGTATTCATTTATTGCACGCACGATATCTTCCGGATTCTTTATATTTTTCTACTAGAGTAGCATGATATGAAGTCATATAAAAATTATAAAGGAAGCGTATGGTATCCACATTTCAATAACAAAATCCAAAATAAATAGGCAGCCAACAATAATGCAATCGTGCCTATCAACGGAACATTGAATAAATTCGTACACCCCACTGACAGCGCACCATAAAACTCGTAGGCAGAAATTAAATACCGTCAGCACAAACCAACTTAGGGTTGAAACCAGTGAGAAAAGCGTCGCGTGAGCTCAGGCGCATGCGCATATGGAACTAAAGAAAATGTTGACAAGGGATCAAGGTTCTGGTATTAATTTCCGCTGCACAGAATGAGAGTTAGTACAATTAATCTAACGTAATAGGGCGATCAGTTTAAAATACAAAAAAACAAAGAAAACGATCAACCAAATGTTCTTTCACTTGCATGTATCCAAGATCGTTGTGGGGCACTCTACAACTCAGGTCATCTCATTTCGAAACCAGGATTGCCTCGTACACGTGTCAGAAGTGAAACTCCTTTGGCAATCTAAACTTAAAATTTGTAAGACTTGAGAATTAATAGTGACAGATAGATGTCGGAGACTGACAGAAAAATAAAGAGTGAAATAGTTCAGGTCTTCAGATTCTTGTGTTCGTATTCAAAATATTTGAATGAGAAAGGTTTCCATAAAATATAAGTTATAATTTTTTAATTCGCACATACAATTTTTCGTGTAGAAAAGTAATTGATAGCATAGAATCATCACATGCAAAATTCACGATAAAAATACTTCTCAAAATATGTGGTAATAGCCGAATTCGGCCTGCTTCGCGGAGCGTATTCTGAATTTGAGTATGAAGTCAAATTTTAAATTTAAAGTGGAATGTTCCTTCTGATCTATCGATTTTTTCTTGGGTGGATTTTGTGTAAGTTTTTAATGCGTTCATTCACTATCTTTTTCAGGCTTACCTTAACATTCATATCTTCTACGACCTAACAAACATTTTTGTCGAACCAATATTTATAATAGCAATAACGTCACGTAGTTCTTTGAAAATATTTTAAAATACCCCATCTACAATACAGATATGCGCACACGCTCAACAATGTAGCACAAAGAGAAGACAATAATATTCCTATAGTAAATGAGTATAGCGTACTTCTTCTCTTTTTTTCTTTCCTCTGGCTAAGTACTTCTATCCGTCCTTCAAAATTAAAATCGTGACGCTTATTTAATTACGTTTACCGAATGTATATTATTGTTTGAGGAGTATTATGGTATACCTTAACCCACCTTAGTAGTATTCCATGACTACATTTTTATTAGCTCAGAAATCAACCTGAAACTATTTTCGTGCAATCTTGATTAAATCGTTGGGCTGTAAAAATAATCTAGGAACTGACACATCGATCCCCTAGTTCTCAATGATACTGATCATGGGAAATCATAAAATTACAATTACATTGACAAAAAAAATTTAATTACTATGATTGTGAACTAAAATATCGAATTGTAGAGTTTGGTAAGGGCGGCGAAATTCGAATAGCCTACTGGCGGCAAATGTGTAAATCCGCCACTGCCTGGACCTGGTTCGTTTTCCAAACCTCTCCTGACGAATTCGTCGGCTCTTCCATTCCCTGCAAATCCCTGATGTCCTGGTACCCAAATCAGCTAGACGCGGTTTTGCAGGTCCATACCAATTAGAACGTCACTTCGTGGCTACTCAGATCCTGGCCGCCTGGCTGTCTGATAGAATATGGATCTGTTCCTCTACTATTGCTCTCCTTTTGTTTTCCTTCACGCATTGGAGTATTGCGTAGACCTCTGTTTGAGATACAGTAGTGTGAATACCCAGTGAGAAGCAACACTCAGTCTATGGGTTCCTAGAATAAAAAATATAATTTTCAATCAAAGGTGAGATTTTTCACTGTGTAGACTTCGTCTTCATCTATGGTTTTGGTATATGCCTCTGAATATTTCACAGAGCCTGCGATGCGGTAGTTTTGATCCCTTCTGCACTGGTCGTGGGAAAATCACGTTCGTTCCCGGTGATTTAAACGATTCGAATGAGCACATTGCCAACTGTACTCCGTCGTAAGGTACCTCTTTTTTCGCGAATTTTCCTGGAAATTCTTTTCAGAGCCTCCGCTCCTTTCTCAGTAAGTGTATCTTATCTACTCGAGTCCCAGGAAAAGGAACCATGAAGAGCTCCTTTATTGTTTCTTCTCCTGCAGTGGTGTACTCATCTTGTTCGTCCGTCCTCAGAGATGATTCTTCTGAGTCTGGCGCACTCCTGAATACTTTTTCCTCACAGTACCTCCTCCACCAGTCTTTCTGGGCTTTATTGAGTACAATGTTATACCTGGTCGAGGCGTTCTTGTAGGTATCCCACCTTCAAGTATTCTTGGCGCTTTTGATGACCTTAACCTTGCAAGTTCAGTTTTGCGCTATGGCAGATCCTTGGGTTAAGGAGACAACTGTTGTTCAACCTACATATGGCTTTGTCATTGAATCGCTTCACTGCCAGCTCTATGTCCCTGTTTGTACTAATCGGTCATTGCTTTCCTGGAAGGTTACGTGCTAGGTCTACCTTGTACGATTCCCATTCTGTTTTCCTTGGATTTTAATTTGTGGTGATAATCAGGGGCAGTTTTAGACATCTATTGAGGGGGGTGGGGCGAAAATAGGAAAAGCTACAGCATTGCGGGGGCGTGCTGATTTGTTTTCTCCAGGGGCGTGGCCCTAATTTGAGCTGTTTCGTTAAACTATTTACGAATATCAGCGAAGCGCAGAAAAAATACGGGGCGGCGACAATGATAGTGCTGAAACGGAAACAAGTTAGTGAAATGAAAATATATTTTGAAATAAAATGGTTTACAGTATGTTACAAAGTAAAGTCAATATTTCTTTTGCGAATTGAGGAAAATATATCTATAACATTGTCTGGAGATACCGATATGTCCCGATGTATGTACAACAAAGGCAAACCAGTCAATCTGTCCTGCCCTATTTGTGAGCGGAGCCACGTTTTGAGCCTCCGGAGAGTGGAAAAACTGCGTTCGGCTGATGCAACGCTTACTGGTAATGTCACAACAATAATTAAAGTTTGTCTTATGTTCGGAAGAAGTGAAAAATGAAATTCTTCTAGGGCAAGAAATGCTCTTCCTGGAACTTATAATCCTTTAACAATTAACAAAATGAAAATAATCAAATCGACAGATAACACAATACTCATTAAGACAAATCAATAGAGACTTTTCTGTAACAAAAATACTACCAGGAAACCAACATCATACGAAAATAGTTATATCCTGTTATGTGTCCTACTCCCAACTGTCATTGCTTGATTTGTTATAAACATTTAAAATCATTTTTTTATTGTTTTTGACTTGTAACTTGAAAACTGATGAAGCAATCGATACTCTCAATGAACGAATTGTAGAGAATCAAAATGCAAAGAAAATGAGCCTCAGCACAACTCGATTGGATTATTAGTAACGGAGGAAAGCCGGAAAAAATGTGCTTTTTTTTAATTCATAGCACCATATTAATTTTCAGGATGTTGCCATCTAGATCGCTTGATGAGATCAATAGTTTCGTTATCCAGAGTTCCATCTACTGGTAACTGAAAGCTGCTTGTGTGTTATTTTCAATATAACCATATTTCTCAAAGTACATTTTTACATCGAAGCTACTCACAGCCCTAGCAATGTAACAATTAGTCTCATCGCCGGTTTGTATGAAAATTATATAATGTCTTGTTAAGCAGGTAACTAGCTTAGGAGTGCTAGAAATCCATTTGTGATGACATTGACCAGGATATATGGGGAAATGGGTATGAAATCGCTATGAAAATACTCATTGGTTATCCCCCGAATCATCAACTAGGGATGCATGAAATAGAAGTAATAATGGGTCATCTGTTTCCAGAACATGAACCAGTAGTTTTCGAATCTGAAATAGGCGCGCATTTCTTTGAATTCACAGCTGGGGAATTGGAAGCGGCTTACTCGAAGCTGAAAAGAAAGCTCCAGGACCTGGTGACATTCCCCCAGAAATCATCAAATACGTGGTGAGCAGCAAACCGAAATATGAATTTGCGGTAAAAAAATATCTAACAAAAAAACGTTTTAAAGACAAGCTTTTATTCAAGCCGTGTACTGAAACGTATAAAATAAATTTAAGTAATCGCTGACAATAATTGAATTGTTTTTTGTTGAATTATTTAGTTTTGAAAAGCTTGTCGCGAGAATTGTAATAAAATTATCACTTCGACAAGTTGTTACTTACCAACCGTTCATTATCCAAAGAAATTAATTAGTATCTACTTTCATAAATACTTTGTAGAAATCAAATACTTCGACAAGTTCTTTCACTAACCAACTGATCTCTTTCCAATAAAATTAATTGGTACCTACTTTTATGAACATTTCGCGCGACAGGGTTTATTTTATACGTTTTAGTACACGGCTTGAATGAAAGCTCGCCTTTAAAAAGTTTTTCTATTAGTTGTTTTATTTTCCATGTTTGAATTCCACATGGATCAACCAAAAGTTGAAATGTAAAAGTAATTAATGCAGTGAAGACCCATTCTATGATATATCTCCGAAGCCATACGAAAGTAATTAGCTGGTGCTCCTGAAGAGTCAGAAGTGTTTATATATACCTAATCCTTCTGTCCGATGATTCAACTGAAATTGAGGTTCGATTTTATTCCTATTATCTGCTCACTAGGCAAGCAATAAATGGAATTACAATTTATATCTGAAAGAAGTGACAAACACTAACAAGTAAGCTCGTTCACGAGTAGGAAGCAGCAGTGTTTTCTGGAAATTTGGTGTTGACAAGATTCCAGTTTATCATAACTATAGTTGTGTTTTTTTCAATAGTCAGAGCAACTGGTAATTCCAAATATCATACTTTATTCTCCCACAGAAAATTCGGTACATTTTTTCAACTCAGTAAGTTAATTACACGTCTTTCAAAAATACTCTAAGAATCAGAATTATTTTTTTTTGCCAATTTATTTTGTAGAAGATAACTTTATTCCTCCATATTTGCTCGAGTTTTTTGCTCGAGTAAAAAATAACTTCATTCTTCTTTGTAATTGCTGATTATGGCAAGAAACAGTAGACTGAACAATATAAAAAAAATCAAGTTGAAACCGTTTTATCCTTCATCCAAATATTCCAAATGACTTGCCAGATTTAATTATAACTTACAAAATCAACCCATTTGTTTAACATTATATAAATAATTATCACATTAATTATATATTTTCGTAATCATTTGAGCGAGCAACTTCTGTGGTTTCACAATGTTTATTTGCTTTCTCTGAATTTTGTTATTTTAGGTACGCTTCTATTGAATGGAGTGAAAAAATCACCCGAGAATACTAATGAACAGTCGTTATTACAAGATTGTATAAAAGGTATTTTCATAGTTCCAAGTTTTGTTGAAAGAATTATAATATATCTCGGAAAGATAGGGTTGATGGAGAAGATTGTCACTTCATCAAAACTGGAATACTTCTCTCCGGAAAAAAAACTCAATTTCAAAATTTATCAGTTGCCAGTCTTGTTGAAAATTCAGAGAAGGAAAACTAAAGCATAAGTATGAGGATATGCTAGTTTGTAATTACTAAATACAATTGGCAGCGTTACTTGAAATAAAATAATTAATAAAAAAACCTTTCTAAATACAAGCTTTTATTCAAATGCACTGAAAAGTGAGAAATAATAGCTTTGGATGTGCGACGTAGGTTATTCCGTGAGTTATAGATTCAAAAGCTTGTCGCTTCTGTATTCGAAATGAAAATTTTGCGCGACAAGCTTTTGAATCTATAACTCACGGAATAACCTACGTCGCACATCCAAAGCTAATATTTTCTACTTTTTAGCGCATTCGAATAAAAGCTTGTCTTTAAAAAGGTTTTTTTATTAATTATTTCATTTTGTGCTTTTTAGTAAGTACACCTTAATCTATGCATTTTTGTAAATGCATAGTCATTATGAGGCCTTTTTCCTGTGAGTTCTGAGCTATCTAGTTCTTCAATGAGGAGACCATCTGAAGATTAACTCCCACGCCATCTCCAATTTATGAATTCTGACAAAAAAACAATAATCTTCGACTAAATTCATATTCTCTGACAGTAGGAGATTTAAGCCGGTTCTGGCTCTCCCCCCCCCACCACTATGACGTCACGTGTGACCTTGAATGGTTGCAGGTGTGCAATGTGGTGTGTGTTTGACCTTGAGATTTGACTTTGAGATTTGTCATTGAGTTTTGACATGGGGTTTCGTCGACTTTGAGATTCGACTTGACCTTGA